>BQNB010046773.1:19781-27281 GCA_026074375.1 Tanacetum coccineum
AAAACTGATCCAGAAAACACCTTCTCTAGAAAAGACAAAAATAGGAGCGTCCTACTATGAGCGGCCCCCTTATAGGTAGGTGCGCCCCCCTAAGTGATAAGGGGGCCGGCATAGGATCTAAGGGGGTCGACCATGTAAAACGGCTCTCAGCTCTGCCTATAAATAGTGGACTGTTCCTCATAGATTTTTCACCTTTTGCACCCACATTCTTTTTGTTTAAAATGAGTTTACATATCTCCTACAATCCTTTGATCATTTAATCTTAAGTATTTATTTCCAAGTGATTCAAGCTTAGATCCTCAAGTGCAAGAGAAGAATATTTCTAGTCATCAAGATACGAAGTATTATAGCTTAGTTGGTGTTCACGTAACATAGTTACAATTGTGTTGTATCTTGTAATTCATTTATATCTCGTGTGATTGTGTGTAATAGTTAGATCCGGTTGATCGTGTTAGTGTTTAGGTGAAGTGTATCTTGTTAGTGTGGTTAGTATTTTATGCCTCAAAATATAAGTGTGTGGTAGATTAGTTCTAGCTATGATTAGGACTCGACATTTGGCTTAGTGTAAGAAATTAGTGTAAGCTACTTGTGTATGGTTTTCTCCACCTAAAGGGAGTTTGTTGACATAGTGAAGAGAACTCTCAAGTTGGGTACTCGAGGAGTAAAGTAGGGCAAAAAGGAGCTTCGTTACCAAACCACTATAAATCCTTGTGTTGTGGTTTGATCTTTCTAATTCTTATCTCTTGTCTTATAAATTTACATTACTACCCATTGTCATTTATTTGCGTAACTAGATTGTTCATATTGTGTGTACATTGAGATCACATAAAATTGAATCTAACTTTTTATATACAAACGTCACATTAGTTTAAAAAACGGCAAACTATTCAACCTTCCCCCCTTTTTAGTTTTCACAATTGGTATCAGAGCCAGGTTAAACAAGATTTTTAAAAAAATTGTCTTTCAAAACTTGAATCGATTTATGGAATCGAAAAAATAATTTGAAGGGCAATCTATGCAAAGACCGCCACTATTTAAAAGTGATGAATTTATTTATTGGAAAAATAGACTTGAAACTTATGTGAAATCAAAAGATCTAGATCTTTGACATGTTATTATCTATGGTGATTTTCCTCCTATTCAAAATAATCCCAAAACTAAAAAGAATGAAATTGTATCATTTGACAAACAAAGCGACGATCTTAAAAAGAAACTTGCTAAAATAATAAAGCTAAAATGGTAATTTATAATGCTTTGTCACGTAAAGAATACGAAAGAATATTTATGTGTAAAACCGCAAAAGAAATTTAGGATACTTTATTAATCACTCACCAAGGTAATAGTCAAGTCAGGGATAACAAAATAGATCTTCTTGTTCAACAATATGAACGATTTACGATTCTGGAAGAGGAATCGATAGATAATGCTTTTGCTAGATTTAACACTATCATTACTAGTCTAAAAGCACTTGATGAAGGTTTTTCTAGCAAGAACTATGTTATGAAATTTTTTAGGGCACTTCATCCTAAATGGCGCGCAAAAGTCACGGCTATTAAAGAGTCGAAGGATTTGACATTACTATCACTCGACGAACTTATCGGCAACTTGAAAGTATATGAAGTGATAATAAAGAAAGACTCTGAAATGGTCAAAGGCAAAAGAGGACAAAGTAGATCTCTCACTTTGAAAGCTAAAAAGGAATCTAGTGATGAAGAAAGTTTGACCTCCGATAGTGAAGACGAAGAGTATGCTATTGCCGTGAGAGACTTCAAAAAGTTTTACAAAAGACGATGAAGGTTTGTAAGACAACCACACGATGAAAGAAAGTCGTTCCAAAGAAGTAAATATGACAAAAATGGTAAAAGCGAAAGAAAATGTTTTAGATGCGGAGATTCAAATCACCTCATCGAAGAATGCCCATAGCCACCAAGAAGTAAGAACCAAAGGGCTTTTATCGGAGGAACATGAGCGATAGCGGGGAAGATTAGGAAGAAAAGACTAAAGACAAAACTTGTCTTGTAGCTCAAGCGTCTAATGAGGTACCTTCCGAAACCGAATTTTATAGTGATGATTTATCGTCAATAGATGAATTAGACTCAGATAGTAAATACAATCGATTGTGCAAATTAGGTCTAAAAGTTATGGCTAAAAATAAATCACTAAAACAAATTAAAAATAGGCTAACAAATGAAGTACTTGAATTAAAAGAAAAGGTGTCTTGATTAGAAAACAATAAAGTAGTTAATCTTAGATGTAAAACATGTGAAAATCTTAAAAATGAAAACTTAAGGAAGAAATATCTAAACTTAATCAATTTAATAAAAGTACTCGCTCACTTAAGAAAATGTTAAGTTTTCAAAAACCATCCGGAGACAAATTGGGTCTAGGATTTAATTCGGCCGAAGCATTAACAAGTGGGACTAAACAAATCAATTTTATAAAATCACAAGAACTTGAACCCAAGCCCATTAAAGAAAAATCCGTCGAATTAAATTCAAGTCCGAAATCCAAATATATAATTGTAAACAATATTAAAATTCCCGTTGCTAGTGACGATGAAGTAAAAAGTTTTTAAAAACCATCTCTAAAACCCAGAGTTGGATTTACCAAACCCGAAGTAAGGTCAAAAACTCCACCAGCAAAAAGAAATAATAGTTCTCGTCATTGGTCTATTACACCGCAACCTAGGAGAAATCAAAATAGACAAAACTACTCAAAAACATATCCCACAATGTGAAATAATTCCCAACAACTAAACTATGCTCCACGTGGAAGTTGTCCACCTTTTATGCATCTAAATCAAATGCAAAATATGCAAAGGATGTACGGTACTAATAATTTCAGACCCATGAGATATTGAGGACCAAATGTTTGAATTATTATGCTATTTAAATAGATATGATTGGGAATAAATTTGGAGCCCGACGAGTGAATTAAAGATAGTGGATGCTCAAAACACATGACGGGTAACCAAAAGCTATTCTCTACATACAAAGCATACAACGGAGGTAACGTTATTTTCAGAAATAATTTACGTGGTAACATCGTAGGCAAATGTACGATCTCTCATGACTCCCTCATTATTAAAAATGTTGAGCACGTAGATAATCTAAAATTTAACTTTCTAAGTGTTGGTCAAACATGTGATAATAAGTACAAAGTAATATATACCGAACATGATAGCGAAATAATTAAAGACGAAAAAGTCATAGGCAGAGGAACTAGAAAAAGAGGCTTATATGTGATCAGGGGGGACCTATAGCCATGACAGGGTATGCACATGCATACCCTGTGATTTCTCCTTCTGGTGTAAAAAAAATTAGTTTGAAGGTTTTCTTAGTTAACTTCTGAAGAGTACATACCCAGTAAAAATAGGGTGCATACCCTAGTTCAGTTAACCATCGTTCAAATCTTCAAGTGATACAATTTAAAAAATAAAAGAAGAAGAATGGTATCTCATCACATGTAACAGAGTATGTGAAGAATTGTGCTGGAGAAGAAGGAATATTATGAAGAAGTGGAGTATAATGTATTTAATGTTTCTCTCATAAATAAATAATAAAAAATAAATAACTATAAATGAATCAATCAAACCCATTCTATTTTAATTGTTACCTTTTCTCAGAGTTAGTATTTTCTTATAAATCAAATTTACATTTGTAAACTTTTCCGCTTAATAAGTTTATTCCTTTCGAATGATAATTCATTTTGGGATACTGAATATAATTATGTATGATTTAAGACTTATAATTATTAGTACTTGTTTCATTTTGATTCTTTTTCTATTTCGTTGGTTTGATTTTGTTCGATCAATACCAAATCCGAACTAATTTAAATTAACTAGTTTGATTACGTAATGAATTCAGCCTCAAGTAACACATACATGATAAATCAAACCTCAATTTACTAACTATGATCCATAATACAAGAGTAATCATGCATAAGCCGAACTTTTGAAAAACCCGACCCGGATTTTTTTTAGTCGAACTGTTGAAAATTCCGACCCAATAAAAGAAATTACTGATATTTTTACCAAAATAGTGCACACCCTACTTTGAATTTCTAGATCCGCCACTGTATGTGATGAAACTAGGAAATAAGCCGGAAGATAAAATATGTCTTGCAACCTTAGATGAAAATTCCGCATTATGGCATAGGAGATTAGGTCACGTAAATATGCAATTAATTCAATCTTTAGCATCTAAGGAGTTACTTAGAAATCTACCTAAGCTTAAATTCGACCGACATTTATGTGACGCTTGCAAAATTAGAAAGCAAGCTCATGTTAGTCACAAAGCCAAAAATATAGTCTCAACGACTAGATGCTTAAAACTACTACACATGGACTTATTCAGTCCCTCCGCCATACGGAGTTATGGACGAAATCGTTATACCTTAGTAATTGTAGATGACTATTCTAGATTTACATGGACTAGATTTCTAGGAAATAAAACCGAAGCTTTTGAAAAATTTAAAATATTTAGTAAAATGATTTAAAACAAATTAGGATGTTCCATAGTGTCAATTAGAACGGATCATGGTTGGAAATCTGATAATGAAGTACAATTTGGAAACTATTGTGACTCTAATGGGATTACTCATAATTTTCTGCTCCTCATACTCCACAATCAAATGGGGTAGTAGAAAGAAAGAATCGTACTCTACATGAGATGAGTAGGACTATGTTAAATGAACAATATGTTCCACAAAAATTTTGGTGTAACGCAGTCGACACATCAACTTATATAATAAATAGAATTTCAATTAGACGCATTCTAGGAAAAACCCTATATGAATTATTAAAAGGTAGGAAACCTAATCTTAACTACTTCAAAGTATTTGGAAGCAAATGTTTCATCCTTAATACAAAAGACTATCTCACCAAGTTTGACCCAAAGTCTCACGAAGGTGTTTTCTTAGGATATTCGCAAAATAGTAAAGCCTATATAATAATTAACAAACAAACCATGAAAGTCGAAGAATCCTTAAATGTGACATTCGATGAAACTCCTCCCCCGCCTAAAACATCACATTTGGAGGATGATGACTTAGTCGAAGAAGAAGCTATTAAGGTTAATGAAACAAGACCCTTAAGAAATGATGTCGAAGATAGATCCTTAGAAAACAATGAAATCATTAATATTAAAGAATATAAGAGTCACCCACTAGAAAATGTTATTGGTAACTTAAATCAAAGAACTCTTAGATCACAAGCTCAAGACAAAAGTAATTTCTTTTGTTTTATTTCAACCATAGAACCTAAAAATATAAATAAAGCTTTAAAAGATGAAAGTTGGGTAATTGATATGCAAGAAGAATTAAACCAATTTATCTCAAATGATGTTTGGGAATTAAACCTGAATCCTAAGGATATGACCATTATTGGAACTCAATGTGTATATAGAAACAAGCTTGACGAAAATGGTGTCTTGTCTAGAAATAAAGCTAGGCTAGTCACCCAAGGTTACAATCAACAAGAAGGAATTGATTATGACGAAACTTATGCACACGTAGCTAGATTAGAATCCATAAGAATCCTATTGGCATACGCATGCGCACTAGACTTCAAATAATTTCAAATGGATGTGAAGAGTGCATTCCTTAATGGTTTTATCAATGAGGAGGTTTACGTGGCACAACCTTCGGGATTCGTTGACTTCGCAAAACCTAATCATGTTTATAGACTCAAGAAAGCGCTCTACAGACTTAAACAAGCTCCTAAAGCTTGGTACGATAGATTAAAAGCCTTTCTTATTAAACATAATTATACTATGAGAATGGTAGATAACACACTCTTTACTAAAAAGAAAATTTCTAATCTCATAATTGTTCAAATATATGTCGACGACATTATATTCGGCTCAACTTGTCAAGAATTATGTGATGATTTTGCCAAGATCATGCACGATGAGTATGAAATGAGTATGATGGGCGAACTAAATTTTTTCTTAGGACTACAAATAAAACAAGTAGTAGATGGTATATTCTTCAATCAATCAAAATATATAAAAGAAATGCTTAAGAAATTTAGATTAGAAGATTCTAAGCCGATGAAAACTCCTATGTCTACGGAAACGAAACTCACAAAAGACGAAGAAGGTGAGTCTGTAGATAATACTAAATATAGAGGTATGATAGATAGTTTATTATACTTAACGGCAAGTAGGCCCGATATCATGTTTAGTGTTTGCCTTTGTGCACGCTTCCAAAAGGATCCCAAGACCTCTCATCTTGAAGCGGTTAAACGTATCTTCCAATACATTAAAGTCACTACGCACTTGGGATTATGGTATCCTAAGGGGCCCGGCATAGAAACCATAGTATATGCCCACTTTGATCATGCGGGAGATTATGTGGACTGAAAAAGAACTAGATGTATTTATACATTTATGGGATGTTGTTTAACATCTTGGTTTTCGAAGAAGCAAACCGCTCTTGCTATATCCACTACCGAAGCCGAACACGTAAGCGCCGGAAAGGCATGCCAACAAGCACTATGGATGAAACAAGCTCTCGTGGATTATGGCATTCGTCTCGATGACATTCCTATAATGTATGACAACAAAGGAGCAATAGATGTAAGCAAAACCCCCGTTCAACATTCGCATACTAAACACATAGAAATTCGTCACCATTTACTTCGCGACAATGTCCAAAAGGGAAATATCTCCATCGAAAAGGTTTCATCGGAAGACAACATTGCCGAAATTCTAACTAAACCTCTTAAACGAGAGTTGTTCAATTAGTTGTGTCTAGGTCTAGGAATGATAGAACAAAACGACTAAATATCTTTATTAAGTAATTATAATACCACAACTATCAATAATACTCAAAACACACAAACATAGAATTACAACTAAAAATATGCTAAAATCAAAAATTTCAAAAAAGTAAGCCATCAGATGGGCGGCCCCTTTAACTCTAAGGGGACCGGCCACACTAACATAGGCGACCCCCTTATTACTAGGGGGGCCGACCATCTGACAAATCAAAATTGTTTTCCCTCCTCTTTAAAACCAGAAACAAACACACCCTCAAAACTGCTACTGCAAATGCGAACATAACCTAACCAAAATACTATAATACCATCTAAAAACTCAATCTCAAGTAATAATTACAAGCAAGAACACACTCATCATCATCAATAACAAAAATTGTAAGTAACTTCAATTTTTTTCTCTTAATCTTGTGTCTAGGATTCTATTTTGCACAAAATCAAAAAAAATAAGAATTTTGTTTTTAGACAAACAACTATTGTGCTTCTCATAGCCATAGAAATTGCATATTTGCAAACACTTGACTTTCACACAACTTTAATTTCCAATCGTGAAAATTATAAATAAATATTTACATATATAGCATAAATCCCAATTCATTTTTCAAAAAACTTCTCATGACTAGGAACTCATGAAAATTATCTTCATATATTGTTGATATGTGCTAAAAATGTTTTTCATGCACACACGATGATCTCATAATTATTGCCGAAATATATAATCC
>BQNB010046773.1:34781-43510 GCA_026074375.1 Tanacetum coccineum
TAGTTGGTGTTCACGTAACATAGTTACGATTATGTTGTATCTTGTAATTCATCTATATCTTGTGTGATTGTGTGTAATAGTTAGATCGGGTTGATCGTGTTAGTGTTTAGGTGAAGTGATATCTTGTTAGTGTGGTTAGTATTTTAGGCCTCAAAATACAAGTGTGTGGTAGATTGGTTCTAGCTAAGATTAGGACTCGACATTTGGCTTAGTGACGGAAATTGGTGTAAGCTACTTGTGTACGGTTGATGACATCAAATAACGTTACTTTTATAGCATCATTTATCTCATATAAATAACCCATTTTGTATAATTATTGCAAAGAATTGTTACTTAATCGTTTGTATTTGAGAATTGCGGTAATTATAGAGTACTTGGTGAAGATTAGCAAAAAGGCACGCATTCTGGAGCTTGAACGAAGAAATATGAAGAAACTGATTCGGACATCCAATACGTCGTATCCATCAAGGAAGATACGGCGTATCTGTGCCTGCACCTCACTAAAGACTGTGAGTCCCTTGTTGAATAGATCGCTGCAGCCTATTAAGGATGATAGCCAAGATGTATAAATACAATTGACTATGTAGAAACAATGACTATGAATACTATGTGTTAATGCGGAATCTTAACACAAGTACTAAGAAAAACAATGTAGAACTAAATAATAACTTCTATTAATCTGCTTTGAACGATTACAGATTACTAACTATTTAAGATATGATATTGCTATGAGATTTCTTGAGGTCGTATCTCTAACTATGCCAAGAGGGATCCTTTTATAGACTAAGGATAAACCCTAACAGGCTTACAAAACGCTAACAGATAACACATATCTTTTCCTAGAATATCTCATACATATCTCTTAAACGGTACTAACTATTTTCTTTATTTATAATGCTCTTGCAACGTAAAGAATAACGAAATGAAATTTTATTTGTAAACAAACCATAAAAGAAATTTGGGATACTTTATTAATCAATCACCAAGGTAATAGTCAAGTCAAGGATAACAAAATAGATCTCCTTGTTCAACAGTATGAACAATTTATGATTCCGGAAGAGAAATTGATAGATAATGTTTTTGTTAGGTTTAACACTATCATTACTAGTCTAAAAGAACTTGATGAAGGTTTTTCTAGCAAGAACTATGTTAGGAAATTTCTTAGGGCACTTCATCCCAAATGGCGCGCAAAAGCCACGACTATTGAAGAATCAAAGGATCATCACTATCACTTGACGAACTTATCGGCAACTTGAAAGTATATGAAGTGATAATAAATAAAGATTCTGAAATGGTCAAAGGCAAAAGAGAACAAAGTAGATCTCTCGCCTTGAAGGCTAAAAAGGTATCTAGTGATGAAGAAAGTTCAAACTCCAATAGTGAAGACGAAGAGTATGCTATAGCCGTGAGAGACTTCGAGAAGTTTTTCAAAAGACGAGGAAGGTTTGTAAGAATGTCATTCCAAAGAAGTTAAGATGACAAAAATGGTAAAAGCGAAAGAAAATGTTTTAGATGCTGAGATCCAAATCACCTCATCGAAGAATGCCCATGTTAGCCGTGTTTTTAGACAAGTGATGGTCACTATCAATCCCGAGTCTTGTATAGGAAAACAGAGTTTACGGGAATCTCTTTTAAGCTAATTGGGCCTAGTTGTCGGGCTTAAAGCTCATATATAATAGGTTCGGCCCAAAGACAAAGCCCAACGACCCAAGTAGGGTTAAAACACTCCATGTACTATAAATACCCTTCACCATACAAGGTGAAGGGTGTTGGTTCTCTTTCTTTCATTTTAATAATTAGCCATTTTCTTTCTTTTTCTCTCTAGTTCTTTCTCTCTCTAAACTTCTCTTTCTCTCTTTAGAAATATCAAGATTTCATGTATATGTGTGTGAATTGATAAGGCTATCATGTGGTATCAAGAGGCAAGGAGTGATTAGTGATCATTGTTCTTGTTCTTCTTCTTTGTTTTCCTTTGGTTCGAACCCTACACAAAAGTGGGTTTCACTTTTGTGTGTTCAAAAACCATAAAGCTTGCATCTGTCTTATTATTTGATCATTGTAGAGGCTAGTTGTACAAGAAAATCCTTGAAAAAACTTCAAAAGGTTGATCTTTTTTGAATGCGTCTTGTTCAACAAAAGGGTTTTTGTACCAAAATCTTGATTTCAAATTTTTTGTCTTAAAAACGTTAAAGTTTGGATTTTTAAGGTCCTCCTAGCTTTAATATACTTAGTTGTGCAATAAAAATCAAGTAAAACCATCAAAAATTGAGTCTTTTGGTGATTTTTTATTTTTAAGTTTAGAACATTTTTGGGCGATTTATACGTTGGTCAGGCGAGTTATACGTTGGTCCAGGCGATTTATACACTTGTCAGAGCGATTTAATAACGTTGGTCAGGACGAGTTATACATTTCGTCATGGCGATATATACACTGTGTGTAAACAACAGAGTTTACGTCGCGTATGACATTGCGAATTCGACGTCATAAATATTATTTTAAAAGTCATGAGAACGAAACGTTACGACATTAAAAATTTTTAATTAGTCAAGAAATTATTTTCGTATTTTATTACGAATGGAATTTAGAAATTTTTATTTTTGAACGTTTCGCGAGTCCACATTTGACCGCGCGGCCGTAAAGCGTTTTGGGCAACATAAATATTATGACGCGCCCCGACTTGTTTTATTTTGCAAGATTTTATATTTTTGCCAGGCTCGCGTTTTAAAATGTATACATTTTATTAAATGTTTTAAACCAAGAAAAAGATAACGAAAATAAATATGGTCTCGAAAGTGTAATCTCGAGCCACAGTTGTCGGTCTTTATTTAAGTAAAACATAGACGTGTCAAAAATCAAGACAAGAAAAGAGGGGAGGACTAATTGTGTCAAATAGCCAAAGTGCTATAATATATAAAGCATTTTACTTCTCATTTTATTTCATAAAAAAACACACACACAACAACTAGCATTTTTCTCTCCCCCTTCCCCCATCAACCGTCTCGGCTGGCCACAGTCCATGGAATAACACCACCGCCAGTGTCCGCGTTAAAAAATACAATGCAATCCGATCAAACTTATATATTTCTTAATCCCCCTCGTCATTTTCCTACGTTTTTCCACCCAAAATATATAACATGCAATGAGTATTTTTGGTGTTAGAGTTCAGGTTAGTTTCAAATATTTTTGGTTTAAATGGGGTGTTTATCGAAGCTAGATAAGTGTTTTAGAAGCTCAGTTTAAATGGAAAAGTTTCGGTTTGGTTGTTTGGGTTGGTACCGAGCTACGACTAAGGCAAGAAAAGGAATGAGTCGAGTCCGATTGTATCCGAGTTAGCTTAATAAAGCTTTGTAAGTATTTAATTACTAGTGTTATGTTTATTTTTGCGATTTGATCGATTATGTATGTTTGCATGTGATGAAATCCTAGATCTAGCGCTAATTAATTTGTAATATTGAAAAAAAATGATTAACGAATATGGATATCGTGTATGGGTTCGTTTAAACTTGTTGCGAATGGAATTTTGGTCGAAAATGGTCTTTTGGCGCATTTTGTAACATATACATTCTGAGCAGAAACTTTGGCGTGGAAAACGAGGTTCAAGATTTTGTAAAATCTGATTTTGGTTTAGAAAATATGATAGAGGGTATTTTTACGATCGTTACGGTAATTCGAACGCCCCGTAACTCCTGATAACGAAGAAGTTACGACGAAAACAAGATTTGAAAAACTTATAAATTTTCAAACAGCTCTTGCAAAATACTAGTTGCTAACAGAATTTTAAACGCCCATCTTGAGCGCTTTCGAGTCCGTTTCGGCCGTTCGGCGAAACACGAAAATTACTCGGAATGACGTTTTACTTTGTCGCGAGACTTGCTAGTTTTAAAATCGAGTAATAACGGGTCAAAACCCAAGGTCAAATTCTGCACTTTTATTAAAAATGTCACAAGTTCCTGCAATGAACTTGCAGGGTATTTTGGTCATTTCCTGTCGAGTTTCGGGTCTCGGCTAAAACTAAAAAGTTGTCCAGAATGTCATTTTGCATAAAATCTCTTTTGAGTCCGAGTCGTGAAAATGTGATATAATGGGTCTTTTTGAGCGGGTTAGATCTAACAATATATATATATATATATATAAAATAAAATATATAATCGTATGGATCCAATGAGAATTCAATAAAAATAAAAAGTGTGAGAAGTGACTAAAACCACACATTTGAGATGCAACGACTTGCATTAATGCATTCAATTCATTTAAGAAGTCACCATTTCATTTTCGAAAGTTAATTTGATAGTAGATTGTGCAAATTGAATTTTCATGATTTTAAGCACTGTGCAAGGAACAAAAAACATGAGAACTCATTAAAGCATCTTAATATATATATAAATGCATCTAATAAAAAAAGCTAGAAAAGCATTATAATGCATCAAAGATTATAGAGATGCGTTCTTAATTTAATGTCGGTGCAGTCTTCGTATATGCCGATAATAATCTTCTTATCCTTTATTTTAAGAAAACTTCTCATTTGATCATAACTCATATATATATATATATATATATATATATATATATATATAAAATAAAAAATATATATATAATATATATATATATATGATATATACACACACATACAAGGCAGAAGTCAAATAAAGTCCAACATTGACTTTGAAAGTCAGCAGGTTGATGCTAGACTTGTCGGATGTTGTAAAACTAATAAACGCTACTATTATTACAAGTATAATATTTTAGACTTAACGATTGTTACGAACAAAGAAGATTCTAAAAATAGAAACTTTTAGAAATATTCGGATATAACACCGATACGAGTAAACGATAACCAAATTAAGCGTCGAATGTGCGATGAGATAAATAAATATTATTATAAATATAATTAGATGATGGGACCGTATAAAATGGTAACTTTTAAAAAATAGCAACTTTCTAAAAATAAGAAGGTTTCCGAAAATAAAAAGTTTTCAATTAAGTGACGTATAATATAAATGAAAGAATGATCGTAACTCAATTATGTGGAGTTTAGGATCTAGGACGTGTAAGTGGATTTCTCATCACATGTGTATGTATATTTATACTATTTCAATAGTTGCGACACACATACTATTCAATCGTACTTTAAGGTAATTGAGCGACATAAATTATAGGTCGCGGCTGAGTTCGAGTTGAGACATCTTTGGATTGTCACGGTTTATTTTGATCTGTCGGGCATAGATCAAGGGGAGTTCATAGCCTCGCTTTTAAGTGTTTTGAATGTTTTATAAACTCGCGAGGGGGATAATGCTTGTTTTGAAAAGTGAACGCAATGTATTTTTGATATGTGATATGATTCCATTTACTATTGAGTATATGCCTTTTACTGTGTGACCGTTAGTTGCCTAGTTGTAGGTAAACGCTAATGCATTAAATAGATCTATTGGGTTTGACAACCCTGTCCGGGGTTTGAATCCGTTGGTGAGCACCCTGTAACGGACATTTTGTAGTTAGTATTAGGAGAAGTGGCATACTTCTCGGACATTATTTTATCCTACGGGATGAATGTGTTAAGTTTCGGTACACGGGCTCATTTAGTTGGAAATCATTATGTAACTTGCCATATGAGCAATGTTATGGTTGTTTTGTGGAACCAAATATGCGTTCAAATTGTTATGTGTAAACTCTATGAATTCACTCAACGTTTTGTTGACGTTTTTAAGCATGTATCTCAGGTTTAGGTATTGAAGATGGCTTGGATGGGACGGAACGCGGATATCAAGGACGGTGACTCGGTGAACTTGTGTCAATAAATGATAGAAATATTTTAGAAATGAAGTCGTGATGTGATTTGTAGAAATAAATTTTCTACGATAGTTTTGGGACCTTTGTACTCTGATTCTTTTCAATCGAAATAAATAAAATTTATTTAACAAACATCTCTTTTATAGTTGTTTGTTATGACTTGTGTGATTGTATCGTGATGTAACACCCCAAATGTTGTATTCCGTTGCGTATCGTATTTTAGGAGTGTTACATGGGCAGGTCACAAGCTTGAACAAATAAGTAGGTATGGTTAATAGATGATTACTTGATCACATGGGAGTTTAAGAGAAAGAATAACACATAAATGGCAACACTTAGGTTCCAAAATGTCTCATTTGCTTCTTTGAGACACATAAAGGGACGGCCAAATGCAAGTAAAAGAGAAAGCATTTGAATTTTTGAGTATATTGAATTATTATGTATGTGTGTATATATATGTACTAAGGTGGTAATGCATAATGCATGCATTAAACCGGGAAGTTTAAGCGTTTACGTAAAACTTGCAAAATAAAATGTGTAGACTTATAATTTATGCTTGTAAAAGTCATATAACACATATTTGACGTAAACCTATCTTTGTTTATTACCGGTTTATGTTTAAAGTTGTTTTCCGGGTTACACGATTTAACTTAACGGTTACGCGTAAAAGTAAGCATGTAAATGTTTAAAGTAAATAGTTTTGAGTTTATTGACGTGAAATGACATATTGCTCAATAATGGAGAAGGAAGAAGAAACATGTGATAACTGGTTAAAATGTCACTACATGAGTGTCATATGAAACTTCATAAGAACTTTTCCATAGCTTCTTATTGCTCAAATATAACTGTAATCATAGACAAAGAACAAACTACACCCAAGCATAAAATCGGCGGGATAGATACATATACAACAAGAATTTAGGGTTTTGACTCTACGAAAGCAGTAAAGATAGGATGAGAGTAATGATATAATTTTAGGTTTTCTGCAGGTTTACAAAAAAATTACAAATTTTAAATATTGCACATTTATTTTTCAGAAATACTTGAAAAAAAATCAAATTTTTACATAGCTGGAGACGCGACGCCGTCAGGATAAATCCTGACGCCGTCTCCAGCGTCAGTGAAAATTTCTTCTTCGTTTAATGTGAAATTTCATGCACGCAATTTATTATAGGTAAAAATGAAGAAAGCATGCATTAAAACCTGGAACTTAGTCATTTACTATATATCGACTCGAAAATGACGCTGAATTAATTAAATAAATTTTTTTAAATGTTTGAATTGGGTTCTTAAAAACAGGATATATTCCCATACACTTATTTTGTTTGCAAAATACATTTGAGTGCAATAAGCGAAGTTACAACAAACATAAGCATGATTACAATGATTCAAACATAGTAAATACAAATATAATAAAGAGTTAAAAAACAAGACACTCCTAGTATGCTGGAAAGTAAATATAAGGTTGCCTCCAAAAAGCGTTGTTTTTTGTTCGAGTCACAAGCCTGACTCTACCTTATTTATTGATTAAAGGAGAGTGTTCCCCTACACTTGAGGTCAAGTGCGGTGATAGTAACGGTACACACCATTATGGTAAGAAAAAGCCTTATGTTGAAAAATTTGTTGTTGAAGAATAGACTCTAAACGGTGTGCTTCTAGAATTCTACCTGTCTCTACTTCATTTGGCCTATCAAATAAATTAAGTTCTTCTCCAGAGTAGATGAAATAATTCCTTTAGATCTAATCCCCCAATCATCATCAAACATCTCCCAATTTGAAATATCAACACCTAGGGATACACTTTTTCCTAATAAACCCGGTTTAAATCCTTAACGTCTCTTAGGGTCATCTATAACTGGGTTATAACAACTATACACACCCTTAGGATAGGAATTTGCCATGTGAGATGAAGGTGGTGTTTGAGTTGTTAAATAATCTACTACCTTCATCCTTGAACTATCTGGACTATGTGGTTTGATGGGTGGTTCGGGGCCTATTACATCTCCTAGACTAACATCTAAGGATGGACTATTGAGTAAAGGTTGAGGCTCCTGTACATCAAAACTAGGAACTTCCCTAGAACTAAAAGGCGTGTTGTGATTACAGTTCAAGCCTACTTCCTCTAGTTTTGTTTCGTTCAAAGGTTCTACCTCTATCGGGGTTCCTAAAGTCTTTTCCACTTCTTCTGGGTAAGTCACGAGGCGATGTGTATTCCTCAAATGACAGTAGAGTTTGTATGGTACTCTCAAGGCTTGTAACTCCTACCTTATTATCCATCGTACTTAGGCTATCTACATGCTCATCATAATCTAACCATGCCATGTACCTAGGTACATGTACCATAACCATATCATCCCTAACTATTTGAGCATTTGGATTTGCTATTGTTTCATTAGAAATAACGCTTGTTGGGCTGCTGCATTTTTTATCATATTGGGCACAATCTTCTATGGCATACCATGCTCCTATATCACTAAACTTCCTAAGATCCCCTTTTGCTGTCAAATTGATGATATGATGGGATAACAAGTCGATATGTTTAAGAAAGATTTCAATTAAGGTCCATATACGAAGGTCATGATTCAGGACTTTTCGGATTACGTCTTTGAAACGAGTCCACAAATCGTAAAGAGATTCATCTTGATGTTGTTGGAAAACCAAGAGTTGATTACGGAAGAATACATCAAACCAACCTACGCTAGAATAACCATACCTATTCATTATAATTTACAAAATTACAAATGCTACGAACAAAGGGCACAAAGAAAAAGATAGACTACGAGAAAGCTAATATGCGCAATTAAAGTCTTACTTGAAAGGATTCAAAAGAGTAGAACTAAGTTAAACTATGATCGAAACCTAACTATTCCCCACGCAACGACACTAAAAACTTGATGCGGTTGTCGTAAGGGACTTCTACAAGAAGTTTTACAACTCCCTA
>BQNB010046774.1:0-43510 GCA_026074375.1 Tanacetum coccineum
TTATGCCAAAACCAATTCTAACAATTAATCATACTAAACATAATCAATGCACATAATTAAACAAGAATTTAACAAAAGCATTCTCCACTGATTTACATGCCGTAACACATAATTAATTCACATAAAAAGATTTCGGGCATACCATATAAATAAGCATGCATCCAAGATATATTAAGCTTAATATCCATGATTAACATGCACATAACTCATGGTTGACAATTTATAAACAATAAAATATCATTTAAACACAAATTATAAGCCACGCAACATAATTAGCAAATAAAAAAAAAATATTAACCATATTTTAATTTCCTGATTTTATGTGATATTTAGGACAAAATATATTTTACTAAATAACTTCTTAAATTAGATTTCACCATAAAGCAATAAATTATTCAAAAAAAATCGTTTTTATTTTATCGGATCTTCCAAAAATACTTACCATATTTATATTTTCATATTTTTATGTGTTTTATATGAGTAATTATTTCACTAAATAAATTCCTAAAAAAATTGCACCTAAAAGGCAAGAAGATATCACAAAATATGCGTATTTTAGGTATTTTTCCATTTTTTATGTAATTATAAAGCTATATGATTTGGCTCGTGATGTCACTGTTTGAAATGGTTATCTAATAACCCTAATATTAAACATAATATTCTACGAGCTACGCAACAGAAATAAATTCATATTGCAACTATAATGAACATAAAACATAAACGAAAAACGTACCTCTAGCAACCAAGCTAGTGAAGAAACGAGAGCTTCTTGAGAATACGCATGTGTATTAAACCATGCAAAACCGAAACCTTTTGAGTTGCTAAAATAAACAATCTCTACGTGTATCCACACTACACGTTAACTAATATCACCCGAATGCTAGTTCCACAAACCAATGCTCAAGAATACTAGAAGTAGTCGAGCTCAAACACCTTTCCATAGGGGGTATTTATCTTGTCGACTACAAATGAGACAGGAGAAAGTAAGGGATAGAATAATAACTAGGGGATCCTCTATTTATATGAGATATAGAGCCCTCAAGTTTACCTATCCCACCGATGTGGGATAATATGGTTTTCTCTTCTCTTTTAGCCTAGGTCGATTGAACCCAACACCAAACACACCCTTGGTGTTGTCGTTTGACTTTTCTAATATTTATGTATAATTACATCTAATTACACATTAATTAAAAAGCCTTATATTTAATTATTCATAAACGAACTAATTAACGACCGTTAGTATTCTATCGTTGGAATATTAATATATAATAAATATACACTTAAATTATTATATACATTAATCGAGTATTAATACATATATAATATATATACACTTATATTATTATATATATACCAATAGAGTGATATTTAAGTGTATAAGTGTGTGACCCCCGTAGGATCACGTATTCCCAGCTGTATAAATATCCATATGACATGAGCATATCTAGACAGAAATCATCTAAGCAAATTGTGAATACCATACAACTATGGAAGCAAAATTTGTATCTTCAGACAAAGCTGATGAAGAAGCTGAATGGCTTAAAAGCTTTCTAGTGGGTATTCCCTTGTGGCAAAAACTTGTGACTGATGTTTGTATACATTGTGTAAGGTGCTACTCTTACTAGAGCAAAGAATCATATCTATAACGGCAAGTCGTCACAATACGATAAAAGACTTGTTGAGAAATGGAATCATTTCCTTAGACTACCGTAAATCAATGAAAATATACTTGAGATCCTTAGGACAAAAGGTCTTTGTAGAGAACAAGTTATATTGACATCGAGGGGTATGGCCTTAAAGCCAACATAATGAGTGACTACTTGACGGAAACCTAACCTAGCAAAACTAGAGATCTCATGGTCTAGGTTTAATAGAAAAACTAGTTGGGTAAAACTCAAAAGTACTAACACACTAGTATACCCATTCCTAAGATGATTTTTTGTTTGTTTTCCATTGATGATTCAAGGTTGGATTTTAATTCTTAATAATGTTAATGGCTTTTTCAGTGAAATACTACTAAATATTCTTGATTGGCATAACCTATACGATTGATGTTTGGTCTCATCATTGGGAAACTAAATGGCTAATTTCTACTAAATTCTCATGAAAATATAATATTTTATGATCGAAAAGAACATAACAATAAGAATTTGTTATTTCATAAGTATGATAGGTGTCATACTTATTGCCTCAATTTACTATGCAACGTGGCTATTTCGAGACTTATGTTCACTATCCACAAAGTAGATCCGATAATACTTACTAAGGAAAGGTTCAATTCTAATAGACATCTTATCTGATGCATTTGATATTACATTCGATGGAAATCGAATAATTATAACTTGTATATCTTAATTTCTATTCAAAATTAGGGTTATATGTTGGGTATTGAATAGAAATGTGGAGTATAGTTTGGGAAATGATTATGACATAATCATATTTTAAGCCTATGCAATCATATGCTAAAGTTGGTGAATGATTATCATATCATAATCACCATTTTTACTATATAGTCATATGATTATTACCACATAATAATTGATTATTTCATCAATCATATTTTTTGACTAGGTAATCATATGATTATTACTAGAGAATAAATGAATATTGCATCATAATCATTATTTTTTACTAGATAATCATTTGATTATAAGTACAAATTTATGATATCATTTGCTTAAAGATGTGGGATTTATGTTCTTTCCTTAGGCTATTTTTTAGGTCTTTATGGCGCTGTGGCTATTCTTGATAAAAATCTCCAAATGTGTATTAGTGTAACCTTGCAAATTTTCTAAACCGTTAATGTTTTGTTCAAATATTTGTTTATTGCTTTTAAACTATTTCCGTCAGAATCAGCGACCATGTTAACGACAGTCAATCTTTATTCTAATCATTTAATAGTTCTATTATTCCTAGAATTACTTCTTGTAAATGCTTATATCTATATTTTATCAATTTCCGGGAGGTTTGTCCCGTAAATGGCTTAAAACGTCAAACAACGCGTTCCAACACGTCCATTCATGATCCATATTAAATCTAAAATAGTTTAGAGAATAAGATTATTTCATTAATATTCTAAGACTAACTAATCATATTTTTACATTTGGTAAAAATAGAAGAATTTCCAGGTCATGTTTAATCACGAACAAAGAACAAGA
Organism: Tanacetum coccineum; assembly: GCA_026074375.1. Taxonomy (NCBI): domain Eukaryota; kingdom Viridiplantae; phylum Streptophyta; class Magnoliopsida; order Asterales; family Asteraceae; genus Tanacetum; species Tanacetum coccineum. The sequence goes on from BQNB010046774.1 coordinate 3,159, forward strand.
CAACCCTGACAAGAACAAAATCGCATCTAGGATCCTTTCCTAGGATGCTAATCAGTTAGGACCATAAGAGGGAACAACAAGGCATATTTTTAGCAAGGTTGTCTAATGCATGCATATTTTTATTTCATAATCACACACATAACACTAAAACACACACAAGAAAAATCTCTTTCTCTCTTCTTCTTTCTTGCTGTCGTCTAAACAACGACACACATAAACAATCCATTTTTTCCACTTTTGATTCAAGAACATTTAAACACTTCCGGGTTGATTCTATTGGTTTTTGGAATAAATAAAAACAATCATTTGGGTTGTTTACTTAAGCTTTAATCCTCTTCAAAAACCCTACTTTGTAAGTCTCTAAATTTTACAAATCTTTGTACTTTTGAGAGAGTCCAATGATGCATAAATGATAGTTGTACAATGCGTTTTTCTAATCATCAAAAGCTAAAACTTGTAAAAGTGTTATTAAGGTGAGTTTGGTTCAAAGTCAAAAGGAAAGGAAAAACAAGAAAAAAGTCATTTTTATATTTTAGTTGTGATGGTAGAATAACATTTTTGTACATAAATAGCTTATTTCTTATTCGGCTTATAAATAAGCTTTCGAAAGCTTATTAGAGCTCAATGAGGGCTTATTTGGTCACGGTAACAAAGGAAAACAAAAGAAAAGGTGGTTTTGGTTATTTACTACTTACGTCTTATTTTTACAGCTTATTTTGGGAACTAAAAGTACTTTGTTAGCTTAATAGCTTAATAATATGCTATACATATATTACGATTTGGCTTATAAAACCCACGACCCAAAAAGGGGAAATAAGTCGCGGCTTATTTCCACCTTATTGTGGTTCGGCTTATTTTGGTGGCTTTTGGTTTGGCTTGTTTTAATACAAAATTTCTTATTTACTTATTTTATAACTTATTGATTTGATGTTGGACTTAATATACTTTTGAAATGATTGTTTGGGCTTACACATACCGCGACCCAACTAAGGCCCAATAGGATTTGGCTTATGTTTGGGATCCTTCGTTTGGCTTATTTATGCTTATGATGGTCTATCTTGGGTCAAAAAATATTGGTTAAGGAGTTAGAATAGCTAATTATGGTCATTGGGCCGGATAGCCTAAAACTAGTCCATTAAGCTCAGCGTCTTATGGCTTAATTGGTTACACGGCCTATTTCGTTGACTTACCAATTTGCTTATTTGAATTTGGTAAGTTTCAGCTTATTTTATTATTAGACTTTTGATATTGGGCCTATTTTGGATTTAAAAACTAAAGATAAAGACTTTGGACTAATATTGTGCCTTAAGGCCCAATAAGCGTGTTGATCCCACTTCAATAGATCGAATTCCTTTTGCTTGTTTAAGGTTTAGTTATATTAGATAAATCTAACACAACTATAGTAAAAGCTTTGTTTCAATGTATTAAAGATTATACAGAATCTAATCCTTATAATACATTAAGGAAAGAATTATCAATGAACATAATACAAAACAAATAAGCTCCAATATTATTAATGATAACAATACAAATATTCTTAAAGTATTTGGGTTACAAAGACCTTGAAGCTAAGAAAAAGATTGATTTTTGGTTTTGGTACATCAATCTCTATGTCGTAGGACCTCCTTTTATACACCAAGGAGTCTTACTCGGCTTACAATACTTTCCTAAATATATAAAATCTTTTCTATAAATAACTAATACATATCAAGTAAGCAGTACTAACAAACATTTTTAACTTTACACTATCAGTATACTTAACACTAGCAGTACTAACTTAACACTAGCAATACTAACTACTTAGAATATTTTCTTGAGCAGTAGTAATTCTGCAGCTGCATTAACTTCAAGCAGTCTTTGTACTAGGAGTAGTAACTTTCACTAGTAGTCTTAACTTTGTACTAGCAGTAGTAACTACTTAGTATATTTTCTTTCCTAAATATATAAAATCTTTTCTATAAATAACTAATACATATCAAGTAAGCAGTACTAACAAACAGTACTAACTTTACACTAGCAGTACTAACTTAACACTAGCAGTACTAACTTAACACTAGCAATACTAACTACTTAGAATATTTTCTTGAGCAGTAGTAATTCTGCAGCTGCATTAACTTCAAGCAGTCTTTGTACTAGGAGTAGTAACTTTCACTAGTAGTCTTAACTTTGTACTAGCAGTAGTAACTACTTAGTATATTTTCTTTCCTAAATATATAAAATCTTTTCTATAAATAACTAATACATATCAAGTAAGCAGTACTAACAAACAGTACTAACTTTACACTAGCAGTACTAACTTAACACTAGCAGTACTAACTTAACACTAGCAATACTAACTACTTAGAATATTTTCTTGAGTAGTAGTAATTCCACAGCTGCATTAACTTCAAGCAGTCTTTGTACTAGCAGTAGTAACTTTCACTAGCAGTCTTAGCTTTGTACTAGCAGTAGTAACTACTTAGTATATTTTCTTTGAAGTTCATCAGCAGTACTAACTTTATCAGAGCAGTATTAACATAAACTTGAGCTGCAGTAATTCTAACAGCATCAAGAAGACTTTTAATCCCAACAATCCTCCCCTAAACTTGATATTATTCTTCAAAATCATCAAGTTTCTTCATTTAAAGTTCATCAACACCAGGAGGATGCTTCCAAACAATTTTTTTACTTCTTAAGTTGTTTTATGATCAATTTACATAGCTGATAAGCCATTTTACTCTCATAATCAATTTGAAGCTTCTTTTCTAACATCATTGACAGTGTAGATGTTGTAAGAGGATACTTCTTCTCTACCAACATGTAAATCTGCATAACTGCATACTCAATAAATTTACTCTACAAGAGTCATACAGCTTCCATTCCAACACTTTGTATCCTTTTTGAAGCTTTCATACTTCATCTTCTACATGTGGTTCAAACATTATTTTCATACCATTCCATAATAGATAATCCATGCTTTCCACTGGTCTTGTTGATCCATATCTAGCTTTTACCAACTTGTATAACTCCTCCAAATCTTCCCTGTCAAAAGTTTTAAGCATTTGACTAAAGATCCTATACATTTGAGACTTTCCATCAGCTCTTATTATTTGATAATAGCTTTTCTTTCTTTCTTTGTGGATCTTCCAGTCAACAATCCTTGCAGACTTAATAGCCAAAGGAATAGCATCAATAGTTACCTCTTTTTCATCTGGAATGATTTCCATACACTGTTTAAGCTCTACTGTTTCTTTGTCATCATCCACCTTTTGCTTCTTTAAACTCTTTTGTACAAGCTCTTCTCCTGATCTCTTTTCTTTTCATTCCACCAACTCTATTCTAAAGTCTTCAAATGTATTTACCCTTTTGAATGCTATGTCAAACATCTCTTGGATAGAATCATACCCTTTTGACTTTAAATCTTTGAGCTTGTATCCTTCCATGTTCTTTAGGTAAGTACATATTATTTGTCTATGTTGAGCTTTTGTTGGTGGTTTGTTTCTTTTCTCTTCTGCCTATTTAGCTGTAAAATACATTCTTCTTTTCTCTAAGAGTTGTTGAAATAATGTAGCCTTTTTTGCATCAAACAACTCTTCTTGTTCTTGTGCTTGAAATCTTTCAGCCAACTGATGATCAACATCAATCTTTGCTTGAATATCATCTCATTATTCAATCAAAGCAATATTGGCTTTTTTTTCTTTTTCAGCTTTCTCTCTTGCAAGTCTTCCTTCTTTATTAAATTTATCTTGTAACTTTAAAGCAACTTCTTCATCAAGCATGATTTGAACTTTCTTCTTCATAGGCTTCACAGGTTCTTCTATCATTATTCGTTTACCTTTGTCCTGTGATTGTTATGAAGAAATTGTTGTTATTGTTGTTGTTGTAGATGGCTCTTGAAAAACAATCCCTTTCACCTTGGGTTTTGTAGTTTTTAATGCTTCAAGTGCTTGAGCCAAAGTAATTTCTTCAGTAGTTATTGTAACAGCTGTTGCAGCAGTACTAACTTGAACAACATCAACTACTTCTTCAACAACATTTTCATTTTGCCCTGCAACAAACATCTCTTCACCATTTAAAGGATTCACATCAAACATCTCATTATCAGCATCATCTTGAACATTAATCAGGGTAATGTCTTCATCTGCATCAATAGTATTAATCCTCCTCCCCTGTTTAGATGCATCCTCACCCAAATCTTCTTCATCACCAGAGGATTCTACCCTAGCTGTCAACCCAACTTTGTATAGTCTCTTCAGCTTATAAGTTCTTAACCTATATTTCTTTTCAAGCTTCTTGGCCCTCCTTTTCAAACTATCAATCTCATTATGTTGAGTGCTCTTTGTCTTCTCCAAATCAAGAACTCTGGTTTGTAAATTGGTGCATAGCTCCATCAATTCATTAAGTTTAAGACTATCCACATCACTTCGAAGTGTGTTACCTCTTGCGAGTAGTGTATCATTGGAATGTTTAGATACATTCTCAAACCTAGTTTGAGCAATAGTATCCCCCATGGTTTATTGGCACCTGGGACCACCACCTGAAGTAGTTCCTAGGGAACTAGATTCATTAGGTGTTGCCTTGGATCGGTTCTTAGTTATGTTACCACTGTACTGCTCTGCTTCTAAGCTAGAAGCAGTAGTAGCATCCCTCACCAAACTGTCACCCAACTCCTTATGAACAGCCTCATCTGTAACATTTTCACTAGGAACACTAGGTTGAGGTACCTAAGTGTCCTTTCTTTTAGGCTTCTTAGGTTTTTATGTCTTTTGAGGTTGAGTAGATGATTGATTAATGGTGGGTGTGTGATGGGGATCAGTTGGATTTGATGATACTTTACCCAATTCTGATTGGTTTTGTACCACCACTGTTAGAAATAAAGGTGTTACTCGACCAGAAAAACCTTTGCCTACACTTCTCATATTTCTAAAAATCTCCTTAGTGTGAGAGGGTGCAATAAATATTCTCTTGTGATTTGGCAGCCCATCAAGTTGTTGATCCAAAAACACTTGTACAAACCTTAGATACATCAAAATTTTCCCAGACACATTATCTAAGTTTCTAATCATACTTTCAAAAATGTATTTTGAAAAGTTAAACTTCTGATTTGTAGCCAAATAGATAATTGCAGATGCCATAGTACTACTAAACTTATTCCATGCAGTAGTCTTTGAACTTAGGCATTGTAGAATAGTATGAATCAGAAATTTCCATTGTGGAGAGAAGAATGGCTTATGAAAAGTAAGATTCTGTGAAATTTTCTCATATCTCATCAATGTAAGTTGTTCAAAAATGGTAGAGTTTGGTAAACAATCAATACCTTCCTCATCTTCTAGTTGAAGATCTCTTCTCACAGATGCTTCAATGATAATTATCTTCTTGCCATCTACTAGGGCATGTAAATGTACTTCCCCATTCATAGTTTTGGCCTTGACAGTAGACCAGAACTGTTCGATATAAGAAATGTATATTGTACGATTGATCGTTAATGCATGCCTTATAGAGTGTGCATTCAAAAAATCCACAATTTGTTCAAACCCATCACTCTCTTGGGGTTTAGACAAAAATGAGACCATGTTATGAGTATTCATAAACTTTAGATTCGCCATTTGTGTTTGGTTTTGATAATGGATGATAAAATTAAGTTATGGTTTGATAATGGATGATAAACTTTAGATTCGCCATTTGTGTTAAATGATTGATTGAAACCCTTAATTGAAGTATTTAGGGAAAATACCCTCAACAGCATTAACTTTCACCCAGCAGTAGTAACTCAACAGTAGTAAGTGTATGCCTACCATCATTAACTTAGAACCAACAGTAGTAAGTTATGCCTAGTAACATTAACTTTGAGTCAACAGCATTAACTCTAATTCTATTCTAAACAGCTTTTCCATCATCAATTTAACACTTTTCTTTGCTTTTCCTACAAAATGTTAGTCCAAAAACCAAGAAAACACAAGCCATAGCAATTTTCACAATTATCACAGTATTAATTATACTTAACAGTATTAAGTATAACTAATAGTATTAACTCAGTAGTATTAAGTATAACCAGCAGTACTAATTATACTTAACAGCAAAACTTTTAATGACATGAATAACAGTACTAATTCATACAAAACTTTACAAAAACACAAAGAGATAAAAGACTTTAAAGATTCATCATTCCAATACTAACAATCAAATATTGAAATCTACTTACATCAAAAGCTTTTGTATGCAAAACTGCAACATTCTTGTTAGTATGGATTCTGACCATGTGAATCAATTTCTTTTCATTGCAATCTCTAATAAAATGATGTCTGATCTCTATTTCTTTGTTTTTGAATGAAAACAGGATTTTTAATTATGCAAATAGTACTATTATTATCAATAAAGATCTTGGTATGCATAAAACTGTACCCATAATCAAGTAGTTGATTCTGAATCCAAAGTACTTGTCCACAGCAACTTGAAGCAACCACATACTCATCTTCTGTTGTGAAATTTGCAACCACTGTCTATTTCTTGCACTGCCATGATATTAATCTACATCCAAGGAATTAACAACCTCCTGTTGTAGACTTCTTATCTAAGCTTGCTCTAGCATAATCACTATTAGTGTATGCTAACAAATCAAAAGGATAATCTTTTGGATACTAAAGGCCCAATTTTGGTTGACCTTTTAAGTACCTAAAAATCCTATTAACAACATAAAGATGTGAAACCTTTGGATTGACTTGGTATCTAGCACAGGCATACACTGCAAACATGATGTCAGGTCTTGAAGATGTAAGATACATTAATGAACCAATCATTGACCTATACATATAAACATCCACTTCTTCACCATCTTCATCCTTGAGTAGAGGCTTTTGAGTTTCCATTGGTGTGCTTGCAGTCTTGACATCTATAAACCTAAATTTCTTTAAAATTTCATCAACATATTTATCTTGACTAATAAATATGTCATCCTTATTCTGCTTCACTTGTAATCCTAAGAAGAATGTAAGTTCTCCCATAGAGCTCATCTAAAATTTCTCATGCATCAACTTCTCAAATATAAAGCATAGCTCCTTCTTTGTTGAACCAAAGATGATATCATCCACATAAACTTAGACTAGCAAAATATAACCTTTGTGCCTTTTGATAAATAATGTCTTGTCAATTTTCCCTTTTTGAAACCCATTTTCCAACAGATATGTTGACAAGGTTTCATACCAAGCTCTAGGAGCTTGATGTAGTCCATACAGTGCTTTATCAAACTTGTATACTCTATCAAGAAAGTCTGGATCTTCAAATCCGGGTGGTTGACATACATACACCTCTTCTTTAATCGTCACATAGAGAAAAGCACTTTTTACATCCATTTGATACACCACAAAATCTTTAAAAGAAGCATAAGCTAAAAATAGACTAATTGCTTTAATTCTTGCAACAGGGGCAAAGACTTCGTCATAGTCAATCCCTTCTTCTTTTGTATATCCTTGAGCAACCAGCCTTGCTTTATTTCTTATCACAATTCCCCTTTCATCCTTTTTATTCCTGAAAACCCACTTAGTGCCTATAACCCTTTTTCTATTTGGTAAATCTACTAAAGTCCAAACTTCTTGTAACTTCAATTGTAGAAGCTCTTTCTGCATATCCTCTATCCAAGTTAGATCCTTCAATGCATGAATTACCTTTTTGGGTTCTTCCTATGATAAAAAGCAAGAAAACAAGCAGTTTTGAAGGTCTTTATGGTTTGTTCTTTGATGAATAGTACTAACAAACCCATGTTCCTTTAAATTCTTTAACATCTTTCTTGTTTGTGTTACTGATTGCAAATCTTTAATCACTTGATCAAGAGGATGATCTTTATGAATTCTTGTAGTTGGATTAGGACTAACTTGGATTGTTGTATCTAAATTGTTCATGTCAGCCTCTGCACCATCATCTTCATCATCTCTTGAGGAGTCAAATATGCTATAATCTTCCAAAGCAGGCATATTTGGATCAAATGGAAGTTAAATGCTTATTTTTCCACCAACAGCAGCATTAACTTCATTTATCAGCAGCATTAACATATTTTAGTGCTTAACATTATCTTCCTTATATCTTGAAGCGAATACCCTTTACTATCATTTTCTTGAATCTTCATCAACCTTCTTTCCATCATCACTTGAAGGTTTGGACATCATCTTGAGAACTCTTTGGATCTTGGGAGATGGTGGATCAACAGTCCATAATGGCAGCAAAATGTAATTTTTGACAGGTTTTGTCTCCTTCTAGCTTGACTGCATTATCACTTAGCTTTAGTACCTTCAAAAACCATTAGACCTTTTGAACCTAAACAATCGGTCTAATATCATTCATTATTCTGTTAGTGCATCAATAATCAAATAGCTAAATCTGGTCCACTACCTACAACAATAGGTGTACCTCTCACTATAACCTAATATACAAGTTTCTTCTTTCGACAATCCTTGTTTCTAATTACTATTGAATACACTAAAAGGCTTTACTATTCAAAGAGTTATCCAACCAAAGAAACCTTCATCAACCATACCATCAAATTTGCCTAAGTGATATATGGTATTAAAAAAGGTAACAGGGCCACCCAAATTGTCTCATAAAACTTGAAAGATGGTGTGACTACCATGGAAAAGTTCATAAGGGGTCTTGTTATGAGCATAATGTACTGACACTCAATTTTTGCACAAAGCAAGCAGTATTAACTGCTTCTGCCAAATAGTAGTTGGCAACTTAGAAATCACTAGCATAGTTCCTAGCACCCTCCATTAGTGTCATATTTCTCCTCTTCGTGCACTTCATTTTGGTTGAGGAGTTTCAGAGCTATACTATATTGTCCTCATAATACCCTTCATCTCTTTTGTTTTTGGAACTCAGTTCCCCCCTTCCCATTATACCATCTAATTCACCTTAACCTTATGAATCTACTAGATTTTTTTTTTTTTATTATTTTTTTTTCTATCCCAGTTTTAAACAGGACTTAAGAAATGCCACTAGTCACATCCTAGTAGCAAGAAATAAAACCCAGTAAACCTACTTAAATCATCTGTGACAACTAGTGCAATAAATTTTGCTTCATAAGGCTTTTTACAAATGTATTGGACCAAACAAGATCATAATGCAGCAAATGTAGACGGAAGACCGACTTGAGTTCCTCAGTTTTGGACTTACAAGAGGACCTTAAATTTTTTTTAGATTATATTTTTTTTTTTTGGCTGCTTACCCATATGACACGCAACACAGGTATTGATAATTTTTAAAAAGTTTTGGAAGGTAAACCTCTTACAAGATTTCCCACTTAACCAATTTAATCATGGTTTTTAAAATTTAAGTGCCTTGCCTCTATGCCAAAGATAAAGATTCATCAGAATTTGGGCTTTGCAAAATGGCAAGTGAATCCTCTTTTAGGAACTATGTTATTTAAATTAACACTATACATATTATTCTTTCTAGGAACCCTAAGTAAAACTTGACTTTCATCAATTAACTTAAAGTTTGGAGATAAAACAATACATTCAGTGTCATTAAAAAGAACACTATTCTTTTTATCACACATTTATGAGACACTATAGACATTAAACTTTAACTTTCTCGCAAAATACACATTTTCAAAATCTAGATTACAAGTTTTAATGGTACCTTTTCCTATGATTTTCCCTCCTTTGGAGTTCCCTCTAAAAGTAACATATCCTCAATCTATCTCTTCATATTCTATAAGATATGACATGTTCCCTGTCATGTGCCGTTGAGCATCCCCTAACAATCACTCTATTGATTCCTTGTTAAAACATTAATTGATTTCCCTTGCACATTAGATAAAAAATAGTTTTTTCTTTTGGGGACCCAATCCTCACAGACATGGATCTGGCATGTTCAGTCAATACAATCAAACTTTCTTTAGGGTGATTGATGCACTGTTGTGTCTAGAAACATGGTATAAAACTTGGTCCTTTGGTTTCCAAACCCCACAAGCTGAGGCCTAACAACAATAACATTTATTTTTCCCTTAGACAGCATTAACTACTATCATTTGGCCTAGCAATAATTGAACTATATCTTTACTCCCTAACAGTATTACCCCCTTTGAATTAATATTACTGTTTTAAATGATGTGTTCTTATTAATGGGCCTCTTAACTGGATTGAATGTGCCATTTATATAAAATGATATAGACATATGGTCCTAGCAGCATTCACTTGTTGTTTTTAGATGAGAGCAGTATTAACTTGTCTAGCAGATATTAACTGATACTGGGGCTGGTATTTAGAATAATTTTGTCTAGCAGTAATTAATTGATACTAAACCAGACTTCATTATAACAAACTTTTAGATCCATGTTCTTCAACACAAGGGTGAGTCTTATTTAGCAAAGTTTTAAATGATTCACTCCCTTTTAGCCATGTTTCTAACATAAGTTTTACCATCCTTTGATTTTTTGAAACTGTTTTTGATGTGGTATAATTGCAATCAACTGTGCAAATTATACTAAAGCATCCACCACATATAACAAGCCATATTTAACATCTCAAAAATGCTTCCTAGTTTTTGAGACCTCATATGTTCTAATTATCTTTGATTACCTCTTGGACTGTAAGTGATGTTTGCTATGTTTCTCAACTTTTTTTAACAGTTTTTCCTAGCAGGTTTTCTCTTGTTCTTAGGATTCTTGACAAACTCTTTCTTAATAATGCTAGTCTTAACTATTTTCTTTTCAATTTTAGGTTGAGACATATCCTCTTCCTTATTATCTAACACCCAATCTTCAATAACTAGGGCACCATCACTTTTCCTAACTACCTTAGGCTCTTCTTCACTAGACATAGCAGATAACTGTTCTAACTACATGACTTATTATTACAAACTCATCGTAAACCATGTAAAAAACAAATAAGGGTGTTGGAGCATGAAATTTCCTTGTAGGTGGAGGTTGAAACTACATATAAATTTTTATAGCCTAAAACTTTCTGCAATTATCTACAATCTTACCATTCTATAAGCCTTGATTAAACATTCAATGCCTTTCGAAAATTTATCTACATAAATTAAATGCAACATTTTTCTTATGATATTCTTAAGTTTCTTCCTAACTCTCTAATAGGTTAATTCTCCTCCTTGGAATACCCAAGTTTAAGCCATTAAGTTTTTTCTACATAAACGACTCATTCTTTTTATAAAATTCAAGAGTAATTCTTCCCACGTGGATCTAAACCGTATTTATAAACCTAAAACCATTAAACTAGATTTTCTCTTATCTCTTAATAGTTGATCATATTTGAGAATTTAAGTATTTAAACAGTTCCATATAAAGATTTTGAACAATTAATCAATATAATACCTCTGAGTCAACTAAAGATAGTAATCCAAGAGTACATAATTAAGGCCCTTCCCTGTGCCTATCACTCCAGTCAAATCACCCAAGATCAAACCATTCACAAAGCTGTGGAAGCAGATATTTCCATAGGTTACACTCCTTCTAAAAGCTTTCCTTGTTTCTTTTGTCTTGATTGCTTGACTCTGCATTCCCCAGCAAAATGTCCCCTATATGCAGTTATAGCACATCACTTGACTTATCAAAACCATAGTCTCATTGCCATTAACCAGCTAAGCTTCCCTTCCTTGTATTCTCCAAAAACCTTCTAGCCCTTATAGTCAACATGGCCATTTGCCATCTTAAATCCATCTCTTCTATGTCATCAGGATAGATTTGTTGCAAGTCCTCATGTGCAAGTTGAGGACTTTTTGGTTGACTAGAAAAGAATGAACATATAACAACATCACTCAATTATATCAATATTTTGTAGGTGAAGCAGTAATAAACTTGAGTGCTAGTAGTAGTAACTCCATGAGCAGCATTAACTGCTTCATTAGAGCTGCTAGTGTTGTTATTTGAAGAGGATTCTGTGTGCTTGAACTTGAACTAAACATCCCTTTGACTTCTAGTTCATACACCTTGAGGTTGTTGTAGAGATAATCCATGCTTATTGTATCCAAATCAACTTTATTCCTCCACACAACAGCATGTGTGTTCTACTCAGGTGACAAGCTTCTTAATAACTTTTGATTAAAATCTTATTGTAAAAGCTTTTCATCCAAAAGCTCCAACTGACTCACAAGTTTTTGAAGCCTATCAAAGGTTTGATCAAGCATCTCTGAGCTTGGAGTAGTGAGGTTTTTATATTGCTAATTTAAGAGATTCCTTTGAGTCTTCTTTGTAGCTGCATTCCCACCAAATCTCTTTTCAACAACTTCCAGTAACTGCTTAGCATCTTTAATAGTGTTAAACTTTAACTGATGTTTATTAGGAATGCCCATCATTAAAGTACTTCTAGCTTTTACTTCTAATCTTCTCTGAGCCTTATCTTCAGCAGATGTAATAGGCATCACTGTCATAACACCTTCTACTATTTGTGTTTTTGGTAAGGTTGCACCATTCTCTATGACTTCCCACAGTGCAATAGTCCTATCATACTAGATGTATTGGTTCAATCCACATCCTCTATAACTTAAACCACCTGGTTTGAGCCATGGAAATTTAGAGCAGCCACCATAAGTAGCAAATCTTAAATTCCATATTTCTAGGCAAAGTTTCTCAAAGCAAATAAGCTCTGATACCAAACTTTTTGTACCACGTTGTGGATACCCTACATCTTGGATCCCACTTTAATAGAACGCATTCCTAAGCTCGTTTAAGGTTTATTTATATTAGATAAAGTCTATAACAACTATATAGAAACTTTGTTAGTGTATTAACGATAATGCGAAATCAAATCTTAATATTACAGAATTCTTAGCGAATTGTAACACAATATCATAATTCAACAAATAATAAAAGCACCAATATTATTAAGAATAATATGAATACTCTCCTAGTATTAGGGTTACAAAACCTTGAAGCTATGAATAACACTTATCAATTCATAAAACATACACTAAACTCTATACCCTAGGACCTCCTTTTATACACCAATGAGTCCTAGTCGATTTACAATATATTCCAAAGACTTAGAATATTATCTATGATCTATTCTATAAATAACTAATACTTATCACATAAGTAATCTTTATCTCTAAGAAATCTTTATCCTTTCTTCTATCTTTATCCTTTCTCTGATAGTAGAAACTCTTTTAGCAGTCTTAATCTTTAAGCAGTAGTAACTTATACACCTGCAACATTAACTGAGCACAAGTAGTATTAACTACTTAGACTATTTTCTTTAATCTTCAATAGCAGTTACTAACTTTACACTACAGTACTAAATATATTACTAACAGTGTAACAAGTGAACTAGCAGTACTAACTTTATACTAGCAGCACTAACTATTAGCATATTTTGGAATAAAGTTAATGAACAACACTAACTTTAGCTTAGCAGTAGTAACAAAAACCGGAGCAGCAATAACTCTAAGATCATCAAGAATTCTTTTAATCCCAACAGAAACTCCCTTGATATTTGCTCGGTAGATTCTCCAATTTGAGTATACTAGCAAGATTGTGTGTTGAATAGACCCCTTGAAGTTTCTCTAGACTCCAACACTTCAAGATCTCGCGATGATTTGTAAATTCTTCACCATATACATCGATATTACTTATGCATCCAATGTCCTGAATAAAAATACAGAAAAAACGTGCATTCCTAATCTTGGCATCTACGAGCTAATTTGAACTAAAATAACCAAACTAAATACGACAGTTCTTTGGAGGATGCGCCCGTATCAAATTAATGAATACACCGTATTCCAGAACTGATAATAATATTTTTAAAGTGCAATAAAATAAAGACTGATAACGTCCAGACAATCAATACGCCGTATGGTATGGAGCAAATACGCCGTATTGATGTCTGGGAAGACAGACTCGATAAAATTAAATAACAATTCGGGTTGTCTCTCGGTAAGCACTTTTGTTTACAGCAAAGTCTTTAAGTTAGACTTGTCTTAAGCTTTTCTTCATTCCATCTCATGCACGCTAACGTGCCCACGTGTGAGCTATTCTTTCATCTTCGCATCTAGAATGTAATCGGGTCCTAAGTTCAATACTCCTTTGTAGAATCCTTTAAGCTTTTGGTACGAATGCGAGATTCCATTTATCTTATCCTCTTCACTTACCTTCAGTAATGGTGGGATCTTGTTGCATTGCTCATTAGTGTGGTTTTTAAACCTCGGATGTGATCGTACCATTTGGTAAGTTTTATTTCATCATCACCATTTTGTCAAGGGTACTCATTCCCCTCAAATCCGTCTTGCTTTAATTCCAACTTTTCTTAAGAATGGTTCGCCAACAATAACATCGCCCATGCTTTTATCACGATAAGCATCCATATCTTCCAAAACTGCAAAGTCAGTTACAACATAATTGGTTCCAACAAAAATAGTAACATTCAATAAGGCTACAATAACATTATACCCTTTGTACACTGTTATCCCGCTAATAATCCATACACAACCTGATAAGCAAACCCAAATAAGCTTAAATAAGCCAAAAATAATAAGAAGAAAAAGCAAGGAAATGGAATGGTGAAATATTAGATTAGAAGAGATAAAATGGTGAGTTACACACATAACAAATAAAGAAAATGTAACCAACACCCTCTCCATGTGTGGAGAGGGTTTTTCTTTTATAATACCCTAGGCATATACTTGCACTGCGCACATGTGCTTTCATATGGACCGGGCTTGGAGCTTTAAGCTTGGTCTTTGAACTCCGAATTCATAGATAAAATTAGATACTAACCATAGCCCAATAATACCGCTGCTAGCCTATTACATTACAGACCATATTGACTTTATAAACAGATAACTTTCTTGATTGACTTGAATACAAGATGAAGGCTAATCAATCTCCCCCAAAGTTGAGGTTCTTCTTGATCTCCCCAACGTTGCGATATACCGTTTGAGCGTTATGCCTTCTTTGGTCTAGTCTGTTTGAAATGGCTTGTTAATTCATGCTTTTATGATCTTGATCTTAGCCATTATCTTTGACGGTTTGAGTTCTTGAGATCTTTAATCTTGCATCATCACCTAGACATGAATCACTTGATTTTGACATTCTTAGTCCATCTTGAGATCATTGACCAACATGCTCATACCTTGTTTACAATGCTTGTTTGACATATATGATCCATGAATCTAACAATCTTCCCCAATAGATGATTCTTTATTTGACTTTGAGGCTCATTGATGGTGGGGAAGTTTAGAATCAACTATCTTTAACGCTGAATGATTACAATTTGAAGCTTCATATGAGCATGTGGGTTTATGTAATCGACTTCGCATGAATGGAGGCTGCAACAAAGTCCGTCGTCAATCCTGAAATAAACAGTTATCAATACCAGATGAATATGGCTTTGTCATTCATCTTGAGTTCGGTTGCATTAACCTCCGGTTTCCTATTTTATAGTATAAATACTATACTTGTGATCAGGTAGATTCAAAGAATATCCTTGATAGGGTTTCCAGCTCAAAGCGTAGGATCTTCTAACACAGATGTATTAGATTCACCATTCTTTTGCTAAGTTCTCATTATCATAACTCTCAAAGCAGACAACCTGGTGAGAGTGAATCAAATAGTTTAACTATCTTTCTGATAAAGTCATCACTTCATTACTGGACCAAGATTGATATCCAGTTATCACATATGCTTGAATTCATATAGAATCCTTGCAAGTACCTACCAAGACTGTTTGATGTTGGCTCAAGCAGAGATTCCATCTTCACTGTGAATACCTTAAGTATCACTTCCTCCGGGCATGTTCTGTCAAGATGCCAAGGGATAATGCGTAAGGAATCTTTGTTACAACTTGAAAACTTTCCCATTATGGTGGTTCAACAAGTGTATTTTTGACATTGTGTCCAAATAAGATTATAATTTGATCTCTTCTGCTCTAGACTACGATATGTTTGCGCTTTGGTATTAGTAATTCAAATACTAGGGGAGCAGACTGCCACCAATTCAATATCAACCATCTCAGAGTGGAGCTGTCAATAGAAACGTGTTATATCGTGACAAAAGTAGACAAAAGTTTCTTTTAATAGAAACTCGAATGGCTGAGAAGGTTGTGCTTTGCATCACTGGGTCCATGATGGCTTTCTTCAATACTAACAATCATCATTGTGATTTTGATAGATTATGTATTGAAACCCGTTATTCTGCCTAAAGTTGTGGTGTGGAGGCTGGCTTTGTTTTCACCCTTTATCCATACATTTCTTTTTCATTTTTAACCCCTTCAATGCTTACCAAGACGTCATTACTAACACCTTGTTGTGATTGTTCCAGTGTTAGCTCAATCTTAGCCGGCATTTTTCCCTTATACTCATTCTTCTCCTATCATACCTAAGGACTGCTATTTCTAACTATGGATTGTCCTTGGGTAGATCCCTTCGGTTCTGGTTGGATCGTATGACTTATTCCTAACCTAACCACCTTATGAGACTTTCAAGAATCGTCAATAAATTAATAGGTTTGTTGGGTTATAGAGAGTCGCACCATAAAAACCATTTGACATTTTAAATACTCCCCTTACACAAGTGCATCGAGATTCGAAATTGTTTAGCACATGAAGAAAAGAGTTGCACTTAAGGGTCTAAAGATCACATTCTTCTAAATCATAATTTAATTAACATTATTTCTCCCCTTATTTTAAATAAATAGGAAACAATATCAATAAAAAACCAAATGAACAAAATTATGACAATGAAAAAATACACGGGAGAAAAATTAACACGATAATTGCATGAATTCAATTTCCAGAAAGGTCCCCCAATCAACAGTATATGTGGGATACCAAATATATTAAAACTTGACATTGGAATGAAAAATATAATATGACACACAAAATATATTGAATACTGATGTAAGATTCCTTAGAGAACAATGTATAACAATAATTGACATAATACTTTTCCACATATTAATTTCACAAAAATGTTTAGGATACATAAAATTGACATTATATGCGATGTCCCCAGCACAATTTAAAATGCTATGATATAAAAAGCTCCCCCTCAGAAAATGATTACACATAAAGATGCTATTCTACGTACAAACCTTCTTTAAAACTTATTCGAGGAAGGGAGTGTTGAACACAAAATTTTAACAAATACCACTTTTTATGGAAAAATACCACAAATTATCTTGTAGACAATTTGACATTGAAAGTTCTTTTTGAAAAATTATGTTCAACAATTTTTAAAACACGTGATAGAAGACTTCTCTTCTATTATTAATGCAGTAATTGACAACTGAAGCCGTTACACTTCCCTATTACATATCGTCCTAGTAATGCCCTACAATCTACATAATTCATAAGATAAAAAAATTTAGAAATGACATGTTTTGAAACGTTTGAACTCTTGCTCGAACTTCATTTACGCACCCGTGTCAATGTTAATCGACATTTCTAGGTACGTAAATGTTATCAAATACAAGAGACATGTCGAGAAGATTCTTTTTGGTATTTTTGAAATTTTCTGATTTTATATTTTGTTTTTATAGATTTTATATTTTTGTATTTTCTTTTTGTTGGTTTTATATTTTTGTATTTTCTTTTTCAAAAATATTTATAAATCAAAATAAATAGAGAAGAAAAAATATTCACAAATTGATGTTTGATAGATCAAGCAGATTCGTTTGCCAGAACCTCCAGTTCATCTGGAGTCAAACATCTCATACCGAGTGGTCTGACGAGATACTTAAACCTATCTTTCAACAGAGCTTTAGTAAATAGGTCAGCTAACTGGTATTCAGTTCCGACAAAGAATAATTCAACAATACCCCTTTTCCTTTATGAAGTGATATCTGACATCGATGTGCTTGGTACGGGAATGCTGTACTGGATTGCACGAGATAGCTATGGCTGCCTTTGAGTCACAATACATAGGTATTTTATCAAAGTGAAATCCATAATCTGTGAGCTGAGTTCTCAACCATAGAACTTGAGCGCAACACGTAGATAAAGACACATATTCGGCTTCTGCTGAAGACATTGAAGTGCAGTCCTGCTTTTTGGATGACCAGTTGACTAACTTATCACCACCTATAAATTATATGCCACCAAATGTGCTCTTACATGAATCAAGACAACCCCCACACCTACCCCAGGCCTCGTGGATCGCCGATATCTTAAAAAGCAGTTAGTTCGAAACGAAGTGTTCCTTCGGTTAACCAGGAGACCTGTTAATGGAGTCTTAATTCTGAAAGATTTCTTAACCGCAGTGGAGACGTTTCTCAGTCGTTTGTTTCAGTCTTGATAACTCAGCACAATAAACATGTAGCATAACAATATTTTGGTCTACTTGCTGTTAGGTATATATGATTGCTACGACCATGCTATGATATTTCGTTTGTCGATCGAAGTACCACTCAAGCCATCAGCTAGGTGTTTTGTTAGCCATCAAATTACAATGCTATCACTTGAGTCATACCATGCTGTTTAAGTATCTCTTATCATACTTAAGCTTGGGTTTATAAAGATACCATGAGGGATTGGTGGATCTGAATTCCAAAAAGAATTTCAGCCCTCCCCTCTCATAGACTTATTCAAACTTGATGTGCATTAGTTTCACAAATCGTTTTTGAAGAGTTTTGGGTTATAAAACAAAAAATAATGTCATTCAACGTAAATTTGCACAAGCAATACGTCCTTCCCCATAGTTTAGGATTATGAACATAGTTGAATTCAAAAGAACCCTTTTGAGAAACCTTAGATACCATGAAGTTGGATGAGATTCATCCTTTACCACGCTCTTTGTGCTTGTTTAAGACCAATAATGCTTTCTTGAGACGGTAAACGTTTGGTTAGGATTATATGTGGGTCAACAAATCCATACTGCTTGGTTTAAATACACTTCTTCCTACATAGGTCATAAAGAAATGCTCTCCTTAACGGTCCCATCTGGTATACTATAAATGATATTGTGGTGCAAACATACGCAATGAAACAACCGATAAGCTTCCAAACCGAGCAACTGGTGCAAAGACTCTTCGAAATCAATTCCTTCCTTTTAGCATATCCCTTAGCTACAAGACGAGGCTTTATGCGAAATACATTATTTTCCTCATCCCAGTTGTTTTTTCTAAGCCACTTTAAGTTAAGACATTTTTGCAAGTGGATTGTCCAACTAATCCAATACTTTTTCTAATCATCAAACTGGTGAAGTTTTCCTACATCTCTTTAATCCATGCATAAATCAGACACGATTTCAGGCGTTCTTTCAAGTTCTTATGTCGGTTCGTTCAATCATGTTGATAACGGAACATACACATCTCGCATCTGTTTCAAGCTGACATCATTGTTCCATGATTGAGAATGATTCAATGACTTGTTCTAACGAGTAGATATTTTGTCCAACGTTGTCTAGAAGATGGTGTTGAAAGAATGTATGCAAGATAAGGACTGAATCAACATGAAGAGATGAAGTCTCCCCATCATTCTTGTACCGTGGTGTACTAAAATGTTAGAATAAATTCATCATCATCAACCTTGTGCATAATATAGTATTGGATTCTGCTTGAATGATTCTCATTGCATTGACAGTTGTGTTACATGAGTTGGTGACTTGTTTTGACAGTTTGAGGTGATGTTTGAATGTTCAAATGGAGGTTGATCTGCAACATCCTGTTTGGTTGTAAAGGTGTGAAGTAGTGTTATCATGGTTTGACTTTTGTTCAGGAGCATCAGCAGCATGTACAGCGGAAGACTTTAGACTATAACTGGAGGTAGTTCCAATTGAGCAATTTCATCGAACACAACTATAAAAGCAAATCCGCGCATTTGAATGTTGTTACTGTCCCACAGCGGCTTAGAAGAACATTTTTCTTGACTTTGGGGATCGAGACATAAACTGTCTTGTTCAAGTACGGTAGTCGTACATTTGTGAACGGTCCAGAACTAACGTGATCTGACCCATTTGAGGCAACTTCCGACAAAGTTAACATGAATGTTTCAACTATTATTCTTGTTCCGACTTGTTAAAATTACCCTGTTATGCTCCTTGACTGAGTAAGATAAACCCTACAAAAAATACATGCATCAACTTTTACCTTCATTATATCAAGATTTTCAATCCATCTTTGAATGACGATGTACAAAGAGAGCCAAAAATGCTAAAAGAACTTAACCGACGGTTTTTTCGGCTAATGATGATTTGGGAAGGTTTTTTTCATGTCTATGAATTACGAGTGAACGATTTTGAGTAAAACATGCTGTCTGCAAATGCTTTCAGCCCAGAATAACAAAAGAACTTTAAGCGGCTTAGCAATTGTTCGAGGCACCACAACGAAGAGAATGGTTCCGTCTTTCGACAACACCGTTTTTTTCAGGAGTCCAGCAGTTGTATTGTTTCGTGTCTTATACCCCCTTCTGGCAAAGTATTCATGAAGAGTTTCATTGATAAATTCCGTTCCAATAGACAGTTCTAACTGATCTAACCTTTGAGCATAGTGAAGTCCTCCTTGGACACGGATGTAAGGAAATCAATGAAGAACTGTAGAGTGTATCGTCTATGTAACCTCAAGAAGTAAGTCAAGTGAATCTGAGAAGTCACAACAATTAACTGAGAACATAATACTAATTACTATTAGTGGCTTATCTACCTGCAAAAGGAACCACATAGGTCATGTGTAGAAGTTGTAACCATCATTTAGCACACGGTAGTCCATAGTGTGAAAGACTTTTCTTTTAGGTGCTTTCGCACCAACACACAAGAAGAACGAAGATGATCTTAGACGAATTTATAATTTTGTAATGCTAAGTGACAATATAATTTCTTTGATAGCAAGTGAAGGTGTCGAAGTTTAGGATGAGATAGATTACTAATGCCCTAACCGATGCATTATATTATTTTTGCTTTGGCCATTAAAGCAATTGGATTGGAGATGTTGTTTTCATTGAAGAGTAATTGAACTGCAAATCTGTGCCACGAGGAACTATGAGAAGATCATATCCCAATCAAATCACGAATATAACACGTAGACTTCTGAAAAGCAACTTCTAAATCCGCATCACAAAATTGACCCACGGAGAATAAATTGTGATTAAGCCCTTTGACGCAATAAACCCGTTTGATAGTGATAGTTCCTTAAACCAAATCCCCATAACTAAGAATCGGTGTAATTTGATCATGTCCAAACTTCACCGTGCCCAAAAATTTCTCTACAAAATTAGTTAGAAGTTTGAGGTTTCCGATCATGTGCTTTGAGCACCCAGAGTCAATGATGAATAGAATTATCTCTACGAGCTTATGCAATGGCTCAGCATCAAAGATGGGTCCAAAATTTTCAGTAGCATCTGGAGTAACCTCTTGAATCTGTGCCATGGACTATACTGGTGCATCCATTTCCTAGATTGTCAGATCAACATCGTGTCATACTTCCAACAGCTTTCTTTTGTATTCAACTGAACCTAGCTTCCTCTTGCTTACACAATAAAACATCTTTTCCTGTGTATAAAGTTGCATCCTTTACTCGTTTCGGTTTCTGACATTCCCTTGATAAATGCCCATATTCCTTGCAATTTAAACACAGAGTCCCAGACTTATTGCACAACCGTGAGACTACATTTTCCCTAGCCCCAGCAATGTTAATCTACCATTTGGATTATCATAACCCAGTTCCCTCTGTTGTATTCTTGGAGAATTATCATGATTAGCTCTTACTGTGTTTGATGAAGTTCAAAGGTTGTTTTGGTAGTTTTGTAGATTTTTCTTGAACAGAGAGAAATTAAAGCCATGAATTTGTTAATCTCTTTTTCCTTAGGCATTTTCATACATCTTCATAACTGATGCAGGTTTCTTGAACATAAATATGAGTAAAGAGTTTACAATTGCCATTTCCTCTTTTACTGGTAGGATGTTGTGAATTCTTGGAGGAATATTGAGTGATTATAAAAGATTTAAAATAAACCTAGACAAGCTAACAGACCCAAAAGAAGCAAGCCCAAACCTTTAAAACCCTTATCGAGCTCATATCGAGCCTAATAAGCCCATTTACGTGCTTAATTGCTTATTGGATAAGCCCTATATTTAAGACAGCTTAATCAGACCCTAATAAGCTTATTGAATGTGGGAAATAAGTTGAAATCAATGGGAAACCCTAATGGACCTTTTTGCAAACTTTCAGTAAAGGTTGTTGGGCCAACGAGCCCAATAAGCTTAAAATAAGCTCATCTGAGCTTATTAATAAGCCAAATAGATTTGTGTAGCTTAAATAAGCTTAACAAGTGCTATAGTGCTTTTTAAAACTTAATCGGACCTCTAAAACACTTATTGGACCTTAACGAGCCCAATAAGGTCCATTAAGCCAAAATAAGCTCTCTCGAGCTTATTTATAAGTTGAGACAGCTTATATGGCTTATTGGAGCTTAATGAAATCTAATTTCACTTGTTAGAACTTAATTGGAGTTAAAATGCAATTTTTACAAGTTAAGGGACTAAATGTGTCAATTTTGAAGCTTGAGGGTTTAAAACTGCCAATTCACTATTTTAGTAAGTTGAGGGACTGTTCTGTCATTCCTGGAACTTAAGGGGGCTGTCAGAACATTTAAGGACCTAAAGGGTAATAACTAAAAATTTGAAGGACCAGAAGTGTACAAGTGGAAACTTAAGAGTTTAAAATGTAAATATTATATATATTTCATAAACCTAGGGTCTGTTTTGTAATTACAAGAAACTTAAGGGTATTTTGTAAACGAAAGTGATTTTTGTAAACACTTAACGAATCGGACGAGTTATATATTTATCATATATTATAACAAGTTAAACCACGACTTAATAAATATGGATATTTATTAATAAACGTTTATACGTATACTAGAACGTGTGAAATCATATACCTTTCCAAGAGCCATCAACAATTTCAAATACATTAAACACGTACACCACCACACAAGTGATAACAGTATATATAAACTAACAATTTATTGTAGTTTATACATTGAGTCTTTAGCCTAAATTTGTAGACTAAGACTGGCCGTATTTACTTAGGTATTTGACGGTGTGATTCATACTTGGATATCTATTATCATTTCAGAGGACTATTTACTAAGGTGAGTTCATAGCCCCATGTTTTACAATTATTTAAATGATTTACATCTTTGGGGTGAGAACATGCTTGTTTTACAAATTGGACGCAAGTGTACATTTTATACAATGATTACGTGTTTGCCTAAGTAGCGATAACCCACTGAGCCCTTTATCATGAACTGTCAATTACTGGATTGTGAGCGCGAATGTTATAGATAGATCTATTTGGGATTGACAATCCCCGTTCGGGTGATTAGCTATCACCGGGAACGAACGTATACCATGTCGGATTTGGGATGTTGCGGGTTAGAACATCATTCACGGGCATTCATTGGCAATATATTGCATTCATACATGTCGAGCTTCAGTGTCATGAGCTTAGGAAAACGTAATTACTTTTTATGATGTTTGCATTTGTTGCTTAATCATACACTTGGAAATCTTGCGGTCCTACTATTGATTTACATAAACCTATGAATTCACCAACTTTATGTTGATATTTTAAGCATGTTTTCTCAGGTCAATAAGGCACGGGGTGCTCAGATACATTGGGGGTCACTCTTTGGAAAGAGTCAGTACTAAAGATTTGGGCGTATTACATTTTGGGAACATTTGTTATAAACCGAAATCTTTACTTATATTGTCGAACAATTTGAAGCCATGAGCTTATGTAATGAACAAGTATTTTGTTAATCCAATGTATCTTTTTAAAACGACACGTTAGTGGTCGTTCTCATATCTTGTGCTATTGATCTATGAAGTAACGCCCTCGGATATTCAACATTCCGCTGCTACCCAGATTTGGGGGTGTTACAGATTGGTATCAGAGCCAAGGTTATAGAGAACCAGGTCAAAAGTTTTGTCTGGACTATAACCATTTTCAAACACTGTTTTCACAAATGGGATTTGCGAGGGACATACATGCATTACTTGTTTACATCTAGCACATATATGCTTACATGATACACACTATTTTAACATTAGTAGGGTACTAAGTGCTTACATGATTGATATATGCGTATATAAAATATACTAAGTATATTACTATAAGACTCTTATAATTAAAGCTTATAGACATATCATACCGATCTTTCCTATAAGTAATACTTATATAGGTTATTTTTGCTTTTTGTTGTATGTGGTATGTCTTCTGCGACATCTGCGGGTTGCCTACACTGCCGTTGACACCGACTTGAGCCCGGCAGAGGCCTTCTGGGGAGCGATGATGAGAAGATATTTGAGGGAGGCATCCCACGGGTCATCGTATTAGGATACGACAGACTCCCAATGCAGCCAGTAGCCCCATCATCACCGGATTACATACCAGGCCCAGAGGATCCACAGACACTGCCAGCTCTTCAAGAAGAGGGATGAGCGTGAGCCTATGTTCCTACATGCACATGATCCTGACTACGTGCCAGAGCCTATATACCCTGAGTATATACCATGGGCAGGTATGAGCATGAGTTTCCGAGCTGGAGGTAGCAGCCATTACCTCCTGTTGATTCACCTACTGCTGAGTCACCCGAATATGTTATTGAGTCAGATCCCGAGGAGGATCCAGAGGAGTACGAGGATGATGAGATAGAGGATGGTCCGGTCGACTATCCTATGGACGGGGGAGATGATAGAGATGATGATGACGATGATTCATCTGGGGATGACGCTGATGGTGAGGATGAGGATGATGAGGGACGACGAGAGAAGGAGGAAGCACTTGCTCCGGCCGACTCTGCTATTGTTTTATACCTGTTGATGAGAATGTTTTCATTGAGGGAAACATAGCTCTGTTATAACCACCACCCTTCCTGACATTATATTTGGGGCTAGGAATTACGTTCGGCCTCAAGCTTCCATTATCCCGTCCACCAGAGGCATAGGTTGAGAGACTTCTGGCTATGATACTCTCATCTCCTTCACCACGATCTCACTTATCACACCCTCTGCAGGGGGAGCGCCTTGTTAGGAGCTTGGCTCACCCACTACACAATCCATCACCACCACCTGTGCCAATCACCTTTACTACCATCATCTCGGGTGTTAACCCAAAATCGACAACTTAGATAGCATCCATCAGGGCCCTTATTGATGCAGTTACTGGCCGCATTCCATCACCTCCACTACACCACACCACCATCTCTCTACATACACCACCTGTTGACCGTCAGGGATGATATTCCCGACTTAGTCTAAGTAGCCACCCTCAAGAGGTTGTATTTGTCCAATTAGCTCTAGATCCGAGGGTCGGGGGAGAGTTCTACTGCTAGACCTACCAGAGGCCGGGGATAGATTATGGATTTGTCAGCACGGTAGATACTAAAGAGACGATAGGGGATTAGAGATGTTAGGTACAGTATTAGGGATACTTGGGTAGATCCGGCAGAGGAAGTTCCTGAGATAGCACCTATGACCATGGGAGAGGTCAATAATAGGGTCACAGAGCTTGCTGAGCTCCATGAGCAGGATACACAGTAATTGTATACTTTACTAGAGGATGCTCAAGATAGTAGGTCTCGTATATCACAGCGAGTCAATATGGACTATCAGCGGGTTGATTTACTTATGGGGGATAGGATGACTCTTGATTGTAAATTTTTACACTATATATAATATATAATAATATAAAATATATATAAGTCTAAAAATTAACAAGATCAATAAAACCGAGAAGTAGTATAGAGTATTCCCGGGTCGTTTATCCCCAACGAGGCTGGACTGGAGAATCGATACAGTCGAAGAAGATTAGAGTTTGAAGGAGGAGAGTTGAGTTGAAAGTGTGGAAAGTCAAATATTAACAATTAACAAACTAAAACGTTTAAGAAAAATCTAGAAAGAAATGATGAAATTAAACTAGTAAAAGAGAGCACAAATCACCGAACAAAGGGGGAAAAACCTAAAATCTTCAAAAATAACCCTACGAAGAAATTTTCACTTCTAAACTACTCTACGGGACAAATAATGAAGAATGAAAAAGACTTCTAGGACCGGAAAAACGAGGTTCGTTTGACCCAAAAACGAGTCAAGACAAAATCCCGCACCCGGACCGTTCTTTAAAAAGTAAAAAGTTGTAAAAATGACCCTACGAAAAGTTTTATATTTTTCCTACAAACTATATGACAAAATAAAATTTTCTAAAAAAGAAAAATATTTTTTTGATAATTTTTGTATTTTTTATGAATTATTTAAACTTTTAACGAAATTAAATTATAAAAAATATTAAATGACTACGAAAAATTCTGAAAAATTTACTAAAAATACTTTACACTATGTTCTACCTACGAAAAATAAGAAACAAAAAATTGCTTAATGAATAAGCCCGTAAATAAGCTTATACAGCTTATAAGCTTATAAGCCAAAAACCACTATAAGTATTAGAGCCCTTGAGTCTTTAACGAAAAAGACCCAAGGGCGCAGTGGTAAGGAGTGTGTACAAAGGGGACTGTATCGAGAGGTCTCGGGTTCGAGTCTTGCTCACCCGGACCTCTTGTTTTTCCCCTTTTTTTTGAAAACTTTAAAAAGCAAAGTTGTTAAGCTCGTGGGGCTTAGATACTTTGTCAACTAACACTTTTTCTGAAAAGCTGTCAATAAGCTGAAAAATAAGCTTAAAGTCGACAGCTAGCTTAAAAGGACTTAAAGCTAGAAAATGCTAAGTCATTTTGGACTTGTGGTCATTTTAAGCTAGGACAAAGGCAAAATAAACTAAGAGGGGTCTACACTATCCTAAATAAGCTCTAAAAGGCTAAAAAGCTAAGACTAATAAGCTGTTACAAAGCTTAAGATTGA
The DNA here is from genome assembly GCA_026074375.1 of Tanacetum coccineum. Lineage (NCBI taxonomy): Eukaryota > Viridiplantae > Streptophyta > Magnoliopsida > Asterales > Asteraceae > Tanacetum > Tanacetum coccineum. The sequence goes on from BQNB010046774.1 coordinate 29,928, forward strand.
CAGAAAGTATTCATAGCGTAAGGCTAAAATTACACTAAACCCTTTTGGGGACAAAAATAAGCTAGGATAAAGGCAAATAGGCTTAACTACTATCTAATATTAACCTATAAAAGCTATTGATGACACAATGAGCTTATGAGAAAAGCTCAATAAGCCAGAAAAGAAAAATAAGCAATCCCTACACCTAAGTCATGCAAAAACAGTCAAAAGCCAAGTTTGGGCTTAAAAATAAGCCAACAGATAAGCTCACTAAGGTCTGAAATTCAAGGAGCTCATCTAAGGGGTTACAAGCTCTTGAAATAAGCCAAGTAATTGGGCTTAAGTTCACTTAAAAGCTAAGAAAAATAGGCTTAAAAGCTCCCCTTTGCACCAGGGGAGCTTTAAGGCTAAACTCAAGGGCTTATTTGACAGCTTATTAAAAGTGTTCATATAAGTCAATTGAAAAGTAAAGATGAAACAACTAAAGTACCTCTAGCTATGGACTTATAGCGACCTAATTTTGACTTTTAAAAATCATTTTAGATTGCTGAATTTTGTCAGTGTGAGAAAAAAGGGTGTTGGTTTTTGTATACATTGACCACTTAAATGCTTTGGGTGGATTTGACTCAAAAAGTCAACGACCAAAAGTTTTGACAGCCTTTTCTACAACACAAAAAACACACTATTTTGAACCTTAACCTCAAACTTCAAGTGCTTATGTAATTTAAGCATTGTGATGTTTTGAAATCTCACGTTAAAGAGATGGTTTATAAAAGTTTTGAAAACAATTTTCAAACTAAATAACTTTTAAAAACAGCTTAAATAAGCTTAAAAATCTAAGCTAAAACTAGCTAAGTAACCATAACCCAAACATAAAGCCATTTTGACTCGTTTTTTATGTTATCCCAAACACCCCTTTAATTACTTAAATTTCATTTGTAAAATAAAACAGATCAAACTGAGCATTAATTTGTGAAAACAGATTGATATCTTAGAAGTACAAGAGCAAATAAGCAGATTAAAATCACTAATAAGCTTTTAACAATAAGCAAAATGAGAAATTAAGCTAGAGAGTAAACAAGACAGTAAAACAAGCTTAGAATGAAAACAATGGAAATGTACCTTGATCTTGTGGCTTAAATAAGGACCTAAAGCTCAAGTGAGCTTGTCTACCAGCTCAGCTTTTAACTTAAGCTGTAAATAAGCCCTATAAGTCCTTCCAGGATTGACTTATCTTCCAAATGCTCAAAACCAAAGAAGCTTAACTATATACTTTTGAGACTGAATGAACAAACCCCAATAAACTCAGCTGAACTTATTTGAGCTAAAAAGAATAATGCAACTATTAATATATCTTATATGCATAATTAGGACTTTTGTGAAAGTTGATAAGTAAACACAGGACCGATTTTAACATAAGCTTGACTTTTATTAGAAACTTGAAATGGTACAGGGCGTTTGAAAAATTGAAATACATAAGTTGGAAAAAAAGCTTGAATGTTAAAAAATTACACTGAATTTAAAATTACTCTAAAAAAAAATACTCACCTAATACTCGGTCTTCTTTTTCCTTTTATAAGCTTGCTGGGTCTTCAAACCATTTCGTGTTTGTTCAGATTTCGCGGTGTTTGTGTTAGTTTGCTGAGAGCAATCCGAGCTCAATCCTCACCCTTCATTCTTCTTGCTCGCCAATCCAAGCAATCTCAACCCTTTGTTTTTGTGCTCAACATGGGACTGCCAAGGTGGCAATAGGGGGGGGGGGGTTAGTGGAGAGGGGTTAAGGGTTTTATCCATGGTGTTTTTTGAGTTGCAGGGGAAAACGTGTAGAGTGAAAATGGCGGGAAGGGGTTTTTGGGTTAAACTGGGTAAAACGGGTTAGGGGTAACAGGGGAAAGTTTGGGGTTTGGGCAACATAGGTCCCTCAAAGTGTTATCCTTCATTGCATCCATGGTCCTTGTGTTGTTATAACTTTTGGAGACTTGGCAGAAATAGTCCCCAAGAGTTATAACACTCTTTGCACCACTAGTCCTTGGGTGTACAAGTTAGGGGAGTTGGCAGCTTTGCCCCTTGGAGTATATTTTTGCCATATTGGCAGTTTGCACCCTTGTCTTCTTTTCTCTTAATTCTTCATTAAATACAAGTTTAGGGTTTTAGCAATTTTAACCCTCAAACTTATATTTCTTCACATGTTGACTTTTGGATTTGTCGGGGTTGACTTGGGTTGACTTTTTCAGGCATGGGCTTGGACTTTGACTTTGTCTTTTCCTTGCTTTTCCATTCCGAGTCCGGTTTTGTCGATTTGGCTTCGTTTTTCGTCCTTTTCTTAATTATCCGTTCCTGCACAATACAATTAGCAAAACAAGCGTATATTTGGCATTTTAAGTCCGTTTTTGGTTATTTTAGCTCGTTTTTAAAGGTAAAAGGTATGTGTAATTAAACACATACCAACTCTCTAGGAGACAGTATGGATGGTGGAGGAGGAGGCCTATGCTTCCCGAGAGGCTTAGGCTCACACGATAAGATTGAGTCAGGTGACTCATCAAGAGCTTCAGACCTATCGTGATCACGTGTATGCACACGAGACCCATCTCTGGGCACACTAGACACAACTACAGCTACAGGGTACTCTCATTCAGACACAGCATCAGGCGCATGAGACTCGCTTTCAGATGCAGCAGGCTGAGTTGTTAGCACTGCGAGAGCAGCAGAGGAGAGCTAGACAGCCAGGACCAAAGGCTAGGATTCCAGATCACCAGGATGCTTCTAGGGATGCTGACAGTCACATCTAGTGACTTATGTTATTTTATCTTGCTAGGTCATTGTACAGGCATGTTAAGTATTAGGCGTTTTCCCCGCTAGCATAGCCGTAGATCTTTTGTATTGTATTATGTGTAATCCAACAACTATTTCATGTAAAATTTTCAATGTTATGAATCGAAATGGGATGTGTTATGTAGTACTATATACCTCCTTTATATTGATATTCTCATGTATTATTTATTATCATTCTGTCATAATAACCTCATTATGTTTTATCTTTGTATCTAGACAATCATTTGGCACTACGACCATAAAGAGGACAGAATACCCTGTTAACAACACCAACCAAACAACATGACTTCAGAATCCATCCAAGTAATGATTGACCAGGCTCATCTGCGAAACTTCACTAATGGAGATGGAAGCCACAGTTCACACGGAGATAATCGAAGGAATGTGCAAACTGCGCACCCTTGTTTTTACGCTGACTTCATGAGTGTCAACCTTTGAACTTTAAGGGGACTGAATAGGCGTGGTCGGTTTTGACTCGGTGGTGGATTGAGAGATGGATGTCAGTGTTCAATATCAGTGGTTGTGCTATTTAGAATCATGTAAAGTTACCACATTGCACTCTGTTAGGTGCTGCTTTGACTTGGTTGGATATGGTCAGTCAGATAAGAACCTTTAGGTCCAGGCATATGCATGACTTGGGAATTTACACAGAAAAAGATGATGACAAGTTTGTCCGCCAGGGTGCAGGGTGAAATCAAGAAATTAGAAATCAAGCTGTGGAACCTAAAGGTCAAAGGGGACGATGTTCCAGGCATACATTGAACATTTCAAGAGCGAACCACTGATTAAGTACAAGTTTTTTTGCCAACAAAAAACCAGAAGGTTGACAAGTTACGTCAGTGGACTCTGAAAACCTTTATGGGAACGTCAAAACTACTAGACCACAAGGATCGTTGGATGAGACTATTGAGTTGGTTACAAGACTTGCTTGGATCAGAAACTCCGCACCTACTCCGAAAGGCAGTCTGACAACAAAAGGAAGGCTGATGATTCATCCAGAAACAACCATGGTCACCAACAACAACCCTTTAAGAGGCAGAATGTCGTCAAGGTCTACAATATAGGGACAGGCAAAAAGAAGCCGTATGGGGGATCTTTGCCTAAGTGCACCAAGTGCCATTTTCATCACAATGGCCCGTGCACCCAGAAGTGCCACAAGTGCAACAAGGTAGGGCATTTGCTCACGATTGCATGAGTACTGGTACAAAAATGTTGTAATACTTAGAAGGGCAATGGGGTAGCTCCCAAGGGGAATGGTTGTTTTAAGTGTGGAGCACTAGGGCATTTCAAGAGAGATTGCCCTAAGTTGAAGAATAAGGATGGAGGGAATGGGAATGCACAAGGCTGGGTTTGCAGAGAAGAGAGGGAATGCATCGGGAAACCTGGACTCCAATGTTGTTACGGGTACGTTCCTCTTAAACAACCACTATGCATCTATCTTATTCGACACTACGTGCCTGATAGGATGTTTTATATCTTACTGGCATTTACTTCTGATTGACATCGTCCCAACTCCATTAGATCATAGTTATGATGTCGAAAATAGCTGATGGGAAAATAGTCAAGGATAGACCATATTCATTAAGGTTTTTCATTTTTTAATTTCTTAGACATGCCGTTCAACATAGATCTACTGCCATAGAACTGGGTAGTTTCAATGTCCATTATCGGTTATGGACTGGTAAGAAGATGTCAAGCCTTGTGATCGTGTGCGATGAGAAAACTTGTTCAAGTTCCCTATGAGGAATTGAAATTTTGCCTTTTTTGTGGCAACGAAAGTTAGCAATGGGGAGAATCTCGGTTGACAGTTATCTCTCTGTTCAAAAAGCTCAGAATACATGGCAAAAGGATGCCAGGTCTTTTTGGCGCATATATCCGCCAAGAAAGAGGAGGACAAGTCGAAAGGAAAACAAATAAAGTACGTGCCAATCGTCCGAGACTTTCTGATGTTGAATTTTCTTAGGTTTCCGAGGCCTTTGCCAGGTCTTCCTCGGCTCGACTAGTGGAATTCCATAATGACTTAATCAGGAACCCAGCCGCGCGTAGCTCGGCACCGTTATCGATTGGGTCTATCCGAAATGAAAGGCATTTCATAACCAATAACAAGAGCTTCTCTGACAAAGGATTCATAAGGCCTAGTTCCTCACCTTGGGGAGCCCCGGTCTTGTTTGTCAAAAAGAAGGATGGGTCATTTAGGATGTGCATCGACTACCGTGAGTTGAATAAGATGACAGTGAAGAATCGTTATCCACTCTCGAGGATCGACGATTTTATTTTGATCAACACCTAAGGATCTAGTATTTAAGTCGAAGATTAGATATGAAAATCAGGATATCACCAGCTTAGAGTACGAGAGCAAGACATCCCAAAGACGGCATTCCGAACTCGGTATGGTCATTATGAGTTCCAGGTTATGCCATTCGGACTACACAACGCACTGCGGTATTCATGGGACCTCTGAACCGAGTTGCAAGCCTTACTTGGCTAAGGTCGTAATTGTCTTCATCGTGACATACTTATTTATTTCAAAGGGATGAGAAGAAGGAGCATGCGAACTTCTCGAAGCGCATTTTGGAATTGCTTAAGTAAGAGAAGTTGTATGCCAAATTTTAAAAATGTGAATTTTGGATGCCGAAGGTACAATTTCTCGGACACGTCATTGATAGCAGAGGCATACATGTGGATCCAGCCAAGATAGAGTCTATCAAAGATTGGGCATCTCCTAAGACACCAACGGAGATCCGTCAATTTTTAGGTATTGTCGATTACTATCGAAGGTTCATCGAAGGATTTTCGAAGATTGCTAAATCAATGACGAAACTTAATCAGAAAGGAATCAAGTTTGACTGGGGAGAAAAAGAAGAGAACGCATTTCAGTTGATAAAGCAGAAGTTATGCAGTGCGCCAATTCTGGCTTTACCTGAAGGAAGCGAAGACTTTGTGGTCTATTGTGATGCTTCACACAAGGGCTTAGGCGCTGTATTGATGCAGAGAGAGAAGGTGATTGCCTATGCTTCTCGACAACTAAAAGTTCACGAGAAGAACTACACCACTCATGATTTAGAACTTGGATTGGTAGTGTTTGCCCTAAAAATATGGAGACATTATCTGTACGAAACCAAATGCACCGTGTTCACCGACCATAAAAGTATACAACATATTCTCGATCAAAAGAAGCTTAACATAAGGCAACGCCGTTGGCTAGAATTGCTGAGTGACTATGATTGTGACATTCGTTATCACCTGGGGAAGGCAAACGTAGTGGCCAATGCTTTAAGCTGTAAGGAACGGATTGAGCCATTGCGGGTTCGAGCCTTGGTTATGACTATTGGCTTGAATCTTCCCAAATGAATTTTAGAAGCTCAGATCGAAGCCCTAAAAACAAAAAATCTTGTAAATGAAGACGTAGACGGGATGATCAGAAAGGATATACCCAAGGAAAGGTTGGAACCACGTGCTGACGGGACGTTATTTGTTTAACGGCAGGAGCCTAGTTTAAGTTGGTGCCTGCTTATGAAGATTTAAGATCCGTGATTATGCACGAATCTCACAAGTCCATATACTCTATCCATCCCGGTTTAAAAAAGATGTATCAAGACATAAAAAAGCTATATTGGTGGCCCAATATGAAGGCAGACATCGCCACCTATGTTAGCAAGTGCTTGACATGTGTAACAGTTAAGGCCGAACATTAAAGGCCATCAGGATTGCTAGTATAACCTGAGATACCCGAGTGGAAGTGGGATAATATCACGATGGATTTTATCACCAAGCTTCCTAAGTCATCGCAAGGTTTTGACACCATCTGGGTGATTGTGGATCGACTTACAAAATCTGCTCACTTCTTGCCAATAAGGGAGAATGATCCATTGGATAAGTTGGCAAGGTTGTACCTGAACAGGATAGTAGCAAGACACGAAATACCTGTGTCAATTATCTGTGATCGTGATGGGAGATTCACGTCCAGTTTCTGGAAATCATTTCAGAAAGCTTTGGGTACAGATATAAGTATGAGCACTGCGTATCATCCAAAAACTGATAGCCAGAGCGAGAGAACTCTTCAAACTCTCGAGGACATGCTACGTGCTTGCATGATCGATTTTGGAAAGGGTTGGGTTAAGCATTTGCCACTAGCCGAGTTTTCATATAACAACAGTTATCGCGCTAGCATAAAGGCCGCACCTTATGAGGCATTGTATGGTTGAAAATGTTGATCACCGGTGTGCTAGGCTGAGGTTGGGGAAGCTCAACTGACTAGTCCAGAATTAATCCAAGAAACAACGAATTACAAAAAGTCAATCCTAGATAAGCAGAGATGGCAAGCTGCTCAGGATCGACAAAAGAGCTACGATAGATAGGAGGCGAAAGCCAAAAGGGATGTATGACGTTGGGGATAGGATATGCTCAAGGTCTCCATTGGAAAGGGGTTTGTTGCGATTTTTTAAAGCGGGGAGCTGAATCCAAGAATAGTCAGACCTTTCAAGGTGTTAGCCAAGGTTGGGAAAGTTGCCTACAAACTGGAACTTCCCCAAGAGTTGAGCAAAGTTTATCATACTTTCCATGTGTCCAACCTGAATAAATGTTACGCTGATGAACCATTGGTCATGCCGTTAGAGGGAATTCACGTTGATGATAGCTCCAGTTTGTGGAAGAACCCGTTGAAATCATGGAATGGGAGATCAAACAATTGAAGCAAAGACGGATACCATTGGTTAAGGTTCCCTGGGACTCCAGGAGAGGTCTTGAGTTTACCTGGGAACGTGAAGATTCGTTCAAACAGAAATACCCATAACTTTTTACAAACCGGGCTTCGTCATCCACTACAAGGTCTTAAGCTTTGAGGACAAAGCTCTTTTATCGGGTGGAGACTGTAACATTTCTCAATTTCAGGTCATTTTACGACTCCTATTATTTGTCACTATTTATTTTGGTCTGATACACGTTTACTTTTAAATTAACTTTTAAGCTAAATCACGTAGACCAGAAGTAATCATTTAATGTAAACGGTCATCAAATAAATTAAGGTTTACATCAAACAAGAAATATATAATTATTAAGAAGATAATTATTAACTTGGCATATGTTATTTTTATTGGTCACGTAAAAGGGTTACGTTTCGCAATAAAATACATTTGGACACACCTCGAAAATACCTAGACTTACCTAGACTCAAACCAATACCCACTTTTAAACCTTTAACACAAAATTAATCAAATTTTGTATACATAACCCACTAGGGCCGGGTATAAGCGCAACAAACCACTAGAAATCCTTAAAGATTATGTTAAGTACTAGTACCAACCTCCTTTAATTAATATTGGTACTAAGTGTTCCTAGTTAACTCCTTATACAATGGCTAATAACCATTAGGACTTTTCTTTTGCCTATGCCATGGCTAAACACCAAAACAAACACATAAATCACCTAGAAATCTCCGAATATCTCTTTAAGTACTTGTACAACCATGTTTAATTAAGACTAGTACCTTAATGTTTCCTAGTTAGCCTTATTACACAATGGATAATAGCATTTTGATCCCCTTTCTGCTCTTGGATACCCGCGACCCTTAACAAGTGTACACAAACCATGCAATCATGCTAAATCCCTAGAATCTTGTACACTGATCTTGTAATTAAGAGATGTACTAGGTGGTATTATCAAAACCATGTAAGGTTAACGAGATCTAACCAAAACTGCCACTTAGGGCACGGTTTGGTTTGGTTTAGGAACTAGAAAAGCTAACTAAGTCATAAGCCTATATAAGCCTCCTCATATCTATCATTTAGACATTTTCTACAACTCCTAAACACTCTCTTAAACATAAACCACCCCCATCTATTTTCTACATTCGGTGATACTAAAACCGAATCCATACGCAACTTCATTTTATTCCTAAGGACTCAAGTGTACTAATTCTTCATACAAGGACGTGGGAGAGGTACACGAGCCAAGGTTGGGTTAATTGTATAATATTTTATGTTTAGGTTGGATTATTCGATCGTGTATACACTTAGGTGGCCATTCTACTCGTTTCCAACACATTCAAGACGCTAGGACCTCTTGTAAGTTACATTCGAACCTACACCATCCGTTTCTATTCCTATCTAGTTGTGAGGGTCGCCTTTGTTTATGTTTAAAATGTAAAGTGTGCGTGTACATGCATGGCACGCCCCATGCATGGTTCACGAACATATAAACATATAATATGCTTTGTGTGGTGCTAACATGAATGAAACATGATTAAACTTCAAGCTAAGGTTTAAACATTTCATAGAAACATACAAATGAGAACCAAGGTGATCATTGGTTCATTTTTGTTAAACGTATAAACTCTATACGTAAACTTATTGGGTAAACGAAACCACTTGGCTTGGGAACGTGTACAATGGCTATTTAAACGAATGCATATGATTAATAATGGTTAATAAGCGTAAACGAGAGCTAAACAAAATTAGTTGAAACCCTAGTATCAAACTAATCAATCAAATGCATAAGTTCGGGTCACTTTGGGCTTGGCAGCCCATTAAGGGAGCCTAACAAACCCAACAAACCAGAGGGCAGGGTCCACAGCTTATTTATAAGCTTCACAAGCTTATTTGGAAGCCTAATGTGCTTATCTAACATGCATGGACCTTAAATTGTCATGAGGAAACCAACCGGACCCTTAACGGGCTTATTAGCCCATTAACGAGTCCAAAACGCGAACCATAAGACATGATAAGCTCTAATAGCTTATTTGTGAGCTTACGTAGCTTATCCAAGTTTGAATTGGCTTAATGGACGTGAATAATATTAACAGACCTTAATGAATCCAGTTTAAACCTCTTAAACTCTATTCGAGTTCGTATTGGGCCTAAGGAGCCTAATAACGAGGCTTATTTGCTTATTTGATAAGCTGAACAGTAAACATACCTTAAAAAGCTTAACAAGTTTAGAAAATAAGTCAAAATGCTAATAGCACCTTGTATAACTATTTTAAGTTTGAGTTATTGGGCTCACAAGCCCAATAATCTCGAATAAGCTCAAATAAGCTCACCCGAGCTTATTTTTCAGCCAAACAGACCTAACTGAGCTTATTGAATATGGGAGATAAGTTGAAATCAATAGGAAACCCAAATGGACCTTTTTGCAAACTTTTGTTAAAGGTTGTTGGGCCAACGATCCCAATAAGCTCAAAATAAGCTCATCCGAGCTTATTAATAAGCCAAACTGATTTGTGTAGCATAAATAAGTTTAACAAGTGCTTTTGTGCTTTTTAAAAGTTATTCGGACCTTTAAAACACTTATTGGACCTTAACGGGCCCAATAAGGTCCATTAAGCCAAAATACGCTCTACCGAGCTTATTTATAAGCTGGGGCAGCTTATATGGCTTATTGGAGCTTAATGAAATCTAATGTCACTTGTTAGAACTTAATTGGAGTTAAAATGCTATTTTTACAAGTTAAGGGACTAAATGTGTCAATTTAGAAACTTGAGATTCATAGTCAGTGTCTCTCATATAGTTGATTTGGATTTATTCAAGTTAGCTATTGTCCTACAAAAGGCTAAACAGATCCAAGACTTTGGACCTACAAGTGGTATCAGAGCCTCTAGAGGGACTCTGAGTTAGAAGAATCATAAGAATACAAACAATCACTTTCAGATCTAGAAAAATGTCTCAACCTGCTAATGATGATTTCTCTCAACATCTTAGTGATGATGAAGCATCATACCATGAAGATGCATCAGAAAATGGTACCGCAACCAATAAACCAAAACAACAACAACAACAACAACTCATTCCTACCACAACCACTATCTCAAATATTAAACTCCTAATTCTGAAGAAGGAGGAGTATGATATATAGGCTATGGAGCCATCAACAATTTCAAATACATTAAACACGTACACCACCACACAAGTGATAACAGTATATATAAACTAGCAACTTATTGTAGTTTATACATTGAGTCTTTAGCCTAAATTTGTAGACTAAGACTGGCCGTATTTACTTAGGTATTTGACGGTGTGATTCATACTTGGATATCTATTATCATTTCAGAGGACTATTTACTAAGGTGAGTTCATAGCCCCATGTTTTACAATTATTTAAATGATTTACATCCTTGGGGTGAGAACATGCTTTGTTTTACAAATTAGACGCAAGTGTACATTTTATACAATGATTACGTGTTTGCCTAAGTAGCGATAACCCACTGAGCCCTTTATCATGAGTTGTCAATTACTGGATTGTGAGCGCGAATGTTATAGATATATCTATTTGGGATTGACAATCCCCGATCGGGTGATTAGCTATCACTGGGAACGAACGTATACCATGTCATATTTGGGGATGTTTCGGGTTAAAACATCATTCACGGATATTCATTGGCAATATATTGCATTCATACACGTCGAGCTTTAGTGTCACGAGCTTAGGAAAATGTAATTAATTTTTATGATGTTTGCATTTGTTGCTTAATCATACACTTGGAAATCTTGCGGTCCTACCATTGATTTACATAAACCTATGAATTCACCAATGTTATGTTGACGTTTTAAGCATGTTTTTCAGGTTAATAAGGCACGAGGTGCGATGATACATTGGGGGTCACTCTTTGGAAAGAGTCAGTACTAAAGATTTGGGCGTATTACATTTTGGGAACATTTGTTATAAACCAAAGTCTTTACTTATATTGTCGGACAATTTGAAGCCATGAGCTTATGTAATGAACAAGTATTTTGTTAAATCCAATGTATCTTTTTAAACGACATGTTTAGTGGTCGTTCTCATATCTTGTGCTATCGATCCATAAAGTAACGCCCTCGGATATTCAACATTCCGCTGTGACCCAGATTTGGGGGTGTTACACTAAAGCTAGTCCAATTCACGTATAAGATGCCAGCTTCACTAAAAAGTAAGGCTAACAATCTCCCTCCAAGATGGCGTCACACGTGAATTGGTTACAATGTTTCCTACAAGCAAAAATAAATTAAAATGATAAGAATGAAGTCCAGCATTCCTTGAGATTGTCTTCAATGACTTTGATCTACTTGAGTGCTCCAGCATTATTTCTTCAGCTTGCATGATCTAGTTGAGTTTTTACTCCCTCTCAACTAGTAGGCTCTTTTTTTTCAACTCCCTCCCAAACAGACAACCTTGAGACTGATTAAGAATCAATGTAGAAGTCTTCTTATGGACCTCCTTTCTCAATTAGGATCCACTGTAGGAGGGATGATATCATCAACATCGTCTCACTTAGGAAGCAATCTAGTCTTGTTTGAATTCAGCCCAAAGTACACATTTTATACCCTTTTTGAAGTCGAAACTGTAGCACCAAAATCAATTAAGACCCGAAAATGCACTTCTCTCCCTCCAGGAAAGTACAGATATGAATTGCTACACCAAAGTCAATTAAGTCCCGAGTGTACGCAATTTGTTCCTCTATGTAGTTCAAATGGTAACATCAAAGTCAATTATGTCCCGGATGTACCCATTTAAATTGTTTCACCAAAGTCAACTAAGTCCCGAGTGAAAGCAATTTTTCCCCTGCGTAGTTGAAATTGTAACATCAAAATGGTAACATAAAAAAAATCAACTAAGTACCGGATGTACACATTTCTACCTCCAGGATGATGACTAACTAAGGAATCATCCTACACATGTGTACATCATATGCCAACTGGAACTGCTTACTTAGCTTCATAACCCGTGATTGCATAAGCAATACTCTGTGAGAAGATGTCGAATCGTACTCTCTTTAACAATTCTGTCTTGATCAACCCGAACTAAATCCCCTTATCTATTCTGTCGGCTAATACTAATGAATACTGGTTAAAGCATAATCCTTCACTTATGACTTGATCTTGTATTATCCGTGTGACGAATGAACGGTGTAGAGGCAAATCTTCGAGTACCATATACTCGCCTAGAAGTATACAAAAAATACATCACCACTTGAAATCTCCTCAACTACGTGAGATACTGAGTACTACAATGTAACTCCTTAAAGTGATAACTACTTTGTGGGTATAGGTAGAAAGAATCACAAAAGCAACTAGATATCCAAGTCTTCATCCCTAACACAAGTCATCTTCGTTGTGGAGAAAGAAAGAATTGAAGACGAAATAAGTACACTTCCCGTGAAAATCTACTTCAATCCCAAATAAGTAACATCGTACAAAATCTCCGTAGTCATTAAAATTCAATACTAGCTATTATGAATGAAGGTGAATTTTGATAAGGATCATTTTTATCGTAATGTATTATGTTTGTTTTGTTGTTGTTTGTGAATTTTTTGAAATTGTTATGATCGTTAACGGATATCGGGCTCAAATAAATTAAACATAAGCACGGCGCATACAAATAATAAAACCCGGTCTAATAAACTTTTACCCGACATAATGTTGTTTGATTACATGGCTTAATCCATTAATTCAATAATTACAGCAGCCCAATCAATATAACATTAGCCCAACAAACAATGCACAACCCAACACTATCCAATCTTGTCCAGCCCAAAAAAATGCGTCCATAAGCACAACATTCGGCCCAATCATGAAACGCAGCCCAAGTCCAACACCAACAGGCCTACTTACAATTTGGGTATAATACCTGATCCAAACATGAATGTCAGTCCCACATGATTTTCATTAAACCTGGTCCATAAGAAAATGAGTATAAAACTCATCCAAACCTTAATTTTTCTTAATTACTCTAACCCTAAACATTTCTATACGCTACCATCTATAACTTCTTCCTAAATTGTTAGGGCATATCAAAACCCTTAT
>BQNB010046775.1:0-28382 GCA_026074375.1 Tanacetum coccineum
GTAATTGTCGGGCTTAGTGCCCCATGTTCTCTTCCTTAGCGAGAAAGCATTGGTTGAGAGGTGATCGTGGGGGAAGACTAAGTCAAAGGTAGTCCTGACTCTATCGTCTTCGAAGGCCTAGAAGGATGTGAGGCTTCAACTCGCGAATTCTCAATTCGTAACCATTGTTCATGAATAGTTTTATGCAAATATAATTTAAGGGAACTACTTAACCTTTCGAGTAAGTAGCTTTCGAGAGAGTTCGAAGGGGAGACCCTCGAACTGCTCGGAAGGTACGTCATAAAAGGGTCATGTAGCTCAGATATCCTAATCAGAGATATAATATAAAGTAACTCATGTATGTGACTGTCGTGCATGTTATAAAATAGTGATATTTTGATGTGTTCTAAACCAATCGAGAGGCTTAAGATAGATGGGATTGTGGGAAGAAATTCACAAGCAACAATTTCCGTGAAAATAATGTATCAATATGCATTTGTGTAATATGTATGGCAATATAGATATCCAAATTCTATTAGTGTTTCATTATTGTTCAAGTGCTTCTTTATATGCAATATAGCGAGGAGATAAGCGATATAAGTCAATAACTCAATATCCCCTAAGTAGGTGTATAAAAGGCCGAAAAATAATCATAACTTTGTGCTTTTAGATATTAAGATTGCTAGGTATTGTGAAGGGCGAAGCTCAGTAGCGGAACCAGATTTATCGATCACTGGGGGCATCAAGCAATACAAGGTTTTTAGTGTAACTTGAAACAAGTGAGGTTGGGTCGGGTCGGCTTGGGTCAAATGTGATTAAAGGCAACAAAATTGCTTTACTTTGATAACTAAAAGCATCAAAAGTACTCAAATTCAATGCAAGAATATTTATTACATATAGGTGAATAAGTTTATAAAATATAAAGAATATTAACGTATAAAATTCATCACAACAACATTCTTACATTTGCTAAAAGGTTGTAGGTATGTGTGAAAATAAATTTATACATGCTATAAATAGCATTCCATTTTTTTAATGAATCTGACTTATGTTGATATTGTAAAAAAAAATATTTTAATTAACAACAATACTGTAAATTATAAAAAATGTGTACTATTTTTTGACTTTTTTGACCACTCATTTTTTAACTACCCACAAATTACGTTCACATCCCCTAATAACTTCTTCTTCTTCATATGTTCTTCTCTATTCACCCAAAACCACCGTATTTCAACAATTTTAACATTAAAAACACTTTGATTTTTGATCATCTCAAAGAGTGTGAAGGGCACTTTTTGAATTTGTGCGGGGCACTGGACGTTTTCTCTACCAAATAAATATTTTCTCTATATACTTTGTGTCTTCACGAGAAATCCGTGTGGGGAAACGCTAGATCCGCTCCTGGCGGATCCAGAATAAATATCCAGAGGTGGAAAAAAAAATTCCTTTTCAAACCGAATACACAACGTAAAAAGTGTTTTATTAGGAAACTTAATAATATCTTATTCATTCATAATTTGCTTATAAAACACAATATTTTTTAAAAAAAACTGAAAATTTAAAAGGTTATATAAGTAAATAAAAAATCTAAAGAAAAAAGTACATATATTGGTGTCCTCCCCACGTGATTGAATACAAAGCCCAAGGTAAAACTTCTCTTTCATCTCCATCTCATCTTCGTCTTCTCCACACCCACTTCATCTTCTTCACTACAACAACAATTCAAGTTTTTAAAGACTCCTAAAACAATGATTTTGCTTTTCAGTGACAGACGACAAATAATTTTTAGGTGGACAAATCAACAAATTTCTTCAAAATTTCAGAAACTTTAACTAACAAAATTTCTAGGGGGAAGGAGGGGGGGGGCACCTGCCCCTCATGTGGCTCCTTCTTTGGGTATTGTACAGTTATAAACAAGGACAACATGCGTATGGTCAAATATAAAGAAACTATGGCTTGGTAATACCTTATGCACGCCGACAATGTGCTACCACCATGTGCTGCCTTCATCACATAATACGACCACCATATTATTTTGTGGAAGTGGAGGTGGTAGGTGGTGGAGAACGGTGGTGGTGGAGAACAGTGGTGGTGGAAGTAGCGATTGGCGTGGAGGTATCGAATGGTGGTGGTCACAAATCCGGCCAGAAGTTTTATGATGGGTTGGATTGATTTTATGATGATAGGTATAAGTATTTTATCTGGGCTTAGGTATTTTATGTAGTTGTAAGTGATTTTATGGTGAGTGGTTTAGGTAGTAAGAAGAAGATGATGGGTAGTGGAGTTGATGAGAAGAAGAAGAAGAAGAAGACGAAATTAAAAAAAGAGTGCTTGAGAGTAATTTTTTTAAGATGTGTATTTGACTTTTAGTGGATAACACATAAAAAATTTCATCATTAGTCCCTTGAGCTGTATTGTTTTTAACTCTTACTAACTAAAGGATGATTAGTGTCAGCACTTCTTATACAGATGTTTGGTATGAAAACTAACAAACCACATATATGTGTTTTTGTAGCTCATAGTTAAGATATGAAAATAAACAATTAAGGTCCGCTTGGTTAATGGTTTTGAAACGGGTTTTAGATTTGACACCAAAAATATGTTGTTCGGTATAGAAAAGTAGCACCAAAGATTGGCGTGAATGCTAAATATTTTCCATAGAAGAATCCAGTGCACTTTGCCAGGCTTACATTTTTTATGGGTTTTTCTAACATGTGCCTCAGGGGCACATGATAAAGTGGGGACAGATGTTGTGTGTCACAGTCTCATTGGCCAGCAATCATTATTATTAATCATTATCAGGCCTCACAATCACATGCTAGCCAATCAAACTAGGGGTGAGCAAAAAAAAACCGAAAAACCTAAAACCGAACCGAAAAAACCGAACGAAAAAACAGGACCGAGACTAAAAACGATGGTTCGGTTTTTACTTGTTCAAAAACGAAATATTCGGTTGGTTTTCGAGTTTTCATCCAAAAACCGAACCGTTAAAAGAACCGACCGAACCGAATTATTTTATATATAATATCAATTTTATTTCAATATAAATAACATAAAATAATTAAATAATATTTTAAATGCTTATTCATTTTGTGGGTGTAATATATAAATGATATTATTAATGTTTATATGCGTGTTTGGTTTGTCATGTCGTGTGTTTATTTGAAACCTATATATACATAAGTGATAATTTATCATTATTGATATATTTATTTGCATGTGTGTGTGTCTCATTTATATGTGTGTAATTGTAGAAATTTAGGATAAACATTATTAGACTCAAATTGATAAAAAAAAAGTAAAGAATAATAACAAATTTTCAACGTAAAACAATTTTTTTGATATAAATTGGCCACACCCAAATATAAACGGGTTAAAACCGAAAAAACCGAAAAACCGAACCGAAACCGGTAATAAACCGAAAAAACCGAACCGCAAAACGACGGGTTTCGGTTTTGGTTTTTTTAAACCGCATAATCATTGGCCAGCAATCATTATTATTAATCATTATCAGGCCTCACAATCACATGCTAGCCAATCAAACTGTGACACACAACCTTCTGTCCTCACCTTATCATATGCCCCTGAGGCACATGTTAAAAAACCCTTCTTTTATTGACATTTCTTGTCTTTCACAAAAAAGTAAGCCATAATTTAATCTCAATCTCTCATTTCGATTTAAAATTAAATTAATAACAATAAACGTAATTATTATTTTTTATATATACTTATAATAATAAAATTTCATCATTTATATAATTTTTTGATCTTATTTTTTTTTCTAAATTTACATCAAATCAAAATCTAAATCAAAATCCTAATCCAAATTTAAATTCATATCTAAATCTTTTAATAAACCAAACGGACACTTATATTTAGTCAATGACTTACTAAAGAATGTCTACCGACATTGAAAAACGTAACTATCATTTAAAAATTAATTACTAATACAAGCAAGTGTGCAATACGAATTACAAGACTTAACCAAAAATCAACTAGGCGCACCTTTCATTCAAAATTGCCTCTCACCTCTCCCCTTTCAAAGGGATATCATCTAATTATATCTATATACTATGATGCGGTTAAAACGCTGCCGTTTTGGCAGCTCCGCTACAGTACCCGGTCTATTGGGCTCTGATTATAGTTTTATATACTATAAAATATACTATAAAAATATAACCTTAAGAGCGATTAAGAAAATTACCAAGTTACCCTTGATAAAATTCACTCTCAAAAATATATATAATGATAGTTATATAATAGATATTAAACCGAGTACATCATGTTCACTCGGTCGTTTCCCATACGGATAGATGGAAATTGAAACCTCGTTTAAGCTTGGATTATGATTTGAATGAGAAAATAGATGATTTGATTATCTATGACTACTAACTAAAAAGCGACAATTAATATTGAAAATTAAAGGCAATTTAAACAATTAAACAAATACGGAAAACAAATAAAACGTGACAATTAAGTAAATAGACTAAAATTAATCCCTAAAATTGCAAACTAAATTTCTAAACCTAAGATAGGACAAAAGAAAATTTTAGGAAGAAGAAAAACATTTTTTTGATTATTTTTGAATTTATTATGAATTAAAAACTAATTTAATCTAGTTAAATCTTAAAAAATAGAAAATTAAATACTAAAAATTTAGAAAAATGATTTTTAAACTTAGAAAAGTCTAAAATAACATAAAAACTCAGAAAACTATTTTTAACTATTTTAAAATTAAAATTCTATTTTTAAAATTAAAAATAAAAGCTTAAAAATGAAAATTAAAATCTAAAAGTGGTGAAAATGATTTAACTGAATGTAAACCTAAAGCTATTTTTATAAAATAAAAACCCCTATTTTTTTTTGTATTTTTATGAACTTTTTTCTATTTTTTAGTATATTTTTTTAAAGATTTTTACCTTTCGAAAAATTATTAAAAATAACTATTGATGAAAAATTACGAAAATTTCAGAAAAAATCTATAATGATACGAAGTTTACTAGAAAAATAAAAGAAAGAACTCAGCTTATTAAATAAGCTAAGAAAAGAGCTTATATAGCTACGGCTTATATATTAAAAACGAAAATGAAAACGTGTACTAGTATTAAATTGTATGTGATATGGATGGATGAGCTATTGAAGCAAACTGGTTAAGGCGTGTGTGTTGTGTATGGGAGGTCGTGGGTTCGAGTGTGGTTAACCCCCTTTTTGCTCTCTTTTTTATTTTTTATTTTTTAACAAAACTAAATATTAGAATTTATTAAGGACTTAATTTTAAACAACTTTAATGAAAGAAACTTAAGCTGAAAACCACTATTAAGTCCGAAGAGCTTATTAAAAAGTGCAAACAAAAAGTGGGCTTGTGCCTTGATTTTACTAAAAAGCTTGTAACAAACTCAAAATAAGCTCAAACTTGAAAGTAAAAGAAGATTTGGAAAGATTAAAGATTTTGTCTACTTTTATAACTGAAAAAGCTAAAAGCCCTAGAAAAACTGAATGATGATTTAAAATCTAGATGAAGTCTAAACTATACCTACTGTTTTGGCTTTTGGAATTTTTATGTGACTTTAAGGCTAAATGTCTTAAAGCAAATAAGTTTAGAATGAAAACCAATCTAGACTTAATCTAATCTAAACTATAACTAAACTATAAGCTATGTGAATTTTAGATCCTAAAACCTAGAAATACTTACCTAAAAATGAACCAAAAGTTCAGCAGTAGTAACTGATGTTACTACTGCTGATGCACTTTGCAAATGAGCTAGAAACAAATGCAGGCCACTAAGGTGGAAACCTCTGCACTAAACACACTCAATAAGAGTGTTAAAAACAAGACAAAAATGAAGGCAACTAAGATTTATAACTAATAAGCTAAAGACAGATGTAAATTAATAACTAATAAGCACAATGAAATAACAATAAGCACAAATAATCGGATAGAATAAGCAAATAAGCAGATCTAATTAATGAACTAATATTAAACTAAATTTTAAAGGACATGAGAATGTAAATGAAAACTTACTTTAGCTTCAGCTAAACAGAAGTACAAACTCAATTATCAGCTATAAGCTCTAGCTTATTCATGTGAATAAGCTAGTATAAGTCCATGAGAGCCCTTCCATGTTTGTCTCTCCTTCCATAGATTAAAATCCAATAGTTCCAAAGTGTTTCACTGATTTTACAGGTTTAAAGTATGATTAAGATGAGTTGAGCTTCATAATAAGCTTATAGACTTATTGGAGCTGATGTTGAGCTTCTGAGGGCTTATTAAGCTTTAGCTTAATATTTGAGAATTTAAATGAGAGCTTAAAAATGAGATTTAAAGAGCTTTAAACTCAATTTCAATAATAATAGAAACTGATTACATTACTTAAAAAGGAGATTACAAAACATTTAAAGAAAATTACATTAAAAATACGAAATTAAGCTAAACTAAAAACTACTAAAATCTAGATGATTGTGTGTGTGAGGTGAGAGCCTATTTATAACCAGTGGATGAAGCTTCTAGTCTCTCCTGCCTTGCTCTCCAATCCTTCAATCTCAACCATTTAATCCTTCTAATCATTTGAGCTTGATCTTGAGCCGTTGGATCAAAGTGTGCACAATTAAGGATTGCCAGCGTGTCATTCCTTTGATGTGACATTGTGCTAGTTCTCTGAGTAGAAATAGCACAAAACCCACATTCCATGTGTGCTTCTCCATTGATGACATGGCTATGTGCTTGAGAGTGAGCTAATGATTGCTTTGATAAGACTGAATTAACCTTGCCATTTCATTGTACTACACTTGAATTGTCTTATTCGCCCCTCAATTGGGGAAAGCCCTTTAATTTTGACTGTGGGTAAAGATGGGACGACGGGTGAATAGTAACCATGGCTTCTGCCTTTTTTTTTAACTATGAAACGGGTAAAAGTCATTTGACTTTGGGATAATGACACAGATGGCCCCTTGTGGTTGGGTTATAAAAGGTAGTTGGGTAAAAAAGAGATTTGGGAAAATTGACAGGAATGGTCCTTGTGGTTTAGGAAAAAGGATAATAGACTAGGTAAATGGGCTTTTGGATCCGGGCATGGCCCATTTAGGGTTTAAGGGACTTTTAGTGCAACTTTTGAAACTTGAAGGGTTATTTTGGATTATTTTAGGCTTTGGCTTCCGGCTTTTGTTCACTCTTCCGTTCTCGTGTCCGTGCTTGCCCGTTTTTGATGGTTTTCTTGTGATTTTTGATATATCTGTTCCTGCACACACAAAACACAAATACAAGCATATTTTTGCCATTTTTGATCTGTTTTGGGTTTAATTGGGTTATTTTAGGTATTAATGGATTGTATTATTTTATCAAACCCTATCAAAATTCCCAAAAACTAAACGATTGCGTGTCCTCACGCAATATCACATGCCTTATAACCAAATACCTCAAAAATTCCCCAAACTAATCATTTGAAAAGTAGCAAAGATTTTTGTTGAGAGAGTTAAGAGATCACAAGTTATAAAACACCCGATTTCCTATTTTCTAAGATTTTTTCTTTTTATGATTTTTCTTTATAATTAACTACCTAACTACAACTTATTTGTGTGAATAATGTAATGTTTTCATTACCTCAATTGTAACTTTAAGGAATCATAGAGCAAAAAACACAAATTAAGTGTCTATAGATACTTCATCATCCTCGATTTTTCACTGTTTTCTCATACTAAGCTTATAAATACTAGATCATTGTTTATTACAGTCAGACACTAACATCCTCATAAATACTAATTGCTTGTATTACTTTTCTCCCGCAAATCCTACTTTGTATCTCAAGATTTACTTAAGTCATAACCGAAGGTCGTTATGCTTTTATTTCGATACATTATTAATTCCAAAAATAAAGCGTAACGTAAAGAACGCACTAAATTAGTCCTAGCCTTTTCAAAAACAGATCAAATGTCCTCAAGATTACAGTCCACATCGAGGCAACCAAAATTGGTTTTATTAGGCTACTTAAGCAAGGCACAATTCATGTCATATACCCGAAGGCTCTTTACGACATGAATTGGACCAATCTTATTTGCCCATATACCCTTAGGCTCTTTAAGGCAACAAAATAGACAAAAATTAAGCAACTCATTATTAACCTCAGTCCTTTAGAAGGCTACAACATGTGGGCCCTCCACCCTTTCTTTCGATGTCACATCGGGAGCGAACCGACAAATGCCCATGTACTTTATTACGATGGAGTTTGTATATTAATTATTAACACTAAGGATTTATAACTTGCATCCTTTTTATTCACCAACTACATTTTTATAGATTTTTTTTATATAACTAATTAATTAATTTAACACATTATTTTTGCAAATAGAAAAATTTCGTTTTAGAAAACCAAAGTATAAACTTGAACTAAAATTCTTATTTACCAATGATGTTTGACTTCATCATCGATAAAGCTTTTTCTCTGAATATGTTGATTAGACTTTTAAGAGTAAAACTCTAATTTGTAAAAATTAAAGAGAACACGTATAATTAATCATTTTAAGAACTCCGGGGAAGAAAAACCACAAGTTATTCTTATAAGCCTTTAAGTTTTCCAAATAAACTTTGTTTAGCATCCTAATTCGTAATCAACACTATCATCTCTTATTCTTTGCAATTTAAAATCTCTAATAAAGAAATTCGCAAATACTTAGCCTATATAAAATCCAACTCGGCATATTTAAAATCTACTTGAGATTAGCACAAGTCTTCATTTACTAATGATTCAAGTCTAGCATATTTAAAGTCTACATGAGACTAGCACAAACTATCATCATTAATTGTTAAGGGAGAAAGCTAGAACTCTACACGTACGATCGGGTCAAAAATTACTTCTTATTCTTACCAACGGAAAACCTACATTCGTGTCTTAACACTTTTTTTTTAATTTTTTCCTACAAATAAGATCTTAAAATTTTAAAATTTTTGCTATTTTTGTGGGAAAACGGGTACGTGAGAACAAAACAATAAGCAGGTAACATCAAATCGATAGATTCCCTTCCCCAAACTAAAACGAAACATTGTCCTCAATGTTTAAAGTCGGGTCTCTACGAAAATCTAAGCCGTTTATGAATTATGCAAAGATAAACGTGAATCGATAAGATGAAAGGATATCGGATCTCCCCAAACTAATTTCACACAAAGGATGAGAAGCTCGAGTAGAACGGGACAAATCAACCGGACACGAGAGGCTTCAAAAATTTGTTGGGTCGATCCTACAAAAATCACAACAAACAAGCAACAAACATCGAGAAAACGGAAGAGGATAACCTCTTCACACATCACAACACATTAGATAGAAAATAGAAAGAAAATAGAAAGGATAAGCATGGGGTGAACTCCCACGAAGCGGCTTGTTTTTTGTCACCGAGTCGCAAGCTCGACTCGATCCCTGAATTTAGTTGTCCTTAGGGAGAGCAATACTTAGAACAAGAAACTGCCATTGAAAATGCCACCGGCTCTAGAAACGTGACGATGCCGGGGTCAAAAATGGTGTCTTCACTTCCGAAGGAGAAAAATGAAGAAATGAAGTTCAAGTCAGAAACAAGGGTGGGAATGGTGGGTAAAATACTGGTCATAAAATCATGAGATTCAGAAACACCCTTAGACTATTTAATTATCAAAATACCCGCTTCAGGTTCAAAACATTTCTTAATATCCGGTGGTTCCAGTGGAGGACGAGGAATTGACGGATAATCTTGATGGTCCAGGTTAGGTAACTCATTAACTTCATCTTCGGAATCATCATTCTCAACACCAGGTGGAATTAAATCATCTTGAACAAGGAAAATATCGATTTCTTCTTGAGTGGGCTCACTATCCTCAACGGGGATAGGAGATACGAGAAGAGACTCGATAACTGAACTTTGATGAACATGAACATTTCCCTGTGACTGGGAAGTTGAAATCTCACAAAGCACTGTCATAAGACTAAGATATTCCTCAAATTCACGATCATTCCTCGCAGGGAGTGTTAAAGGTTCACCGGCGAACTCATGGTGAAGAGGATCACTCCTTGGAGAAAAAGTAATTGAAGATCCAATTTGTTCTGGTTCATGATCGGTAATCACTTCGGAAACGAGATTATGAGAATCATCATCACTAAGCAGATTATCAAGAAAAGTTATGTCTCCTTCTGAATCGAAATAACCTTCCTCAAAGTTAGAAGACACTTCTATGGCTAGAAAATCATCGATCTCATCATTATTGTCTTCTGGAGCAAAACACTCAACCTTATCGGATAAAGGTGTGTTGAGTAAAACTGGCTCATCAGAAATGTTTGAATTTTTGATCTCGACATTTTCTTCCATTTCATCAAGAAGAGGATTTGAGTGATCTTGAAAATTCTCTTCATGCAAGTCCTTCTTAAGAGTCGACTTATCATTACCCGGTGGTAATGAATCGAGAGGAGCAAGTTCATCGGCGAACTTCTCAAAATTATCACTAGTCTTTACCGGAGAAGAACTAGGAGAAAGATCATTAGAATGAGTAGTGGTACTGCCACTAAACGGATCGTCTTTCGAAAAATCGATGATAGAAATGGCGTGAACAAAATTCTTATCCTTGTTTTTCTTAGATTTCTCAGCATAATAAACAAGTTCGTCCTTTCCTACTCTTAAAGTCAATTTTTCCTCGTACAAATCAATTAGAGCTTTTGCGGTGCGAAGGAAAGGTCTTCCTAGAATAATAGGCACTCTCGGGTCGGGTTCAAAATTAACCACCACAAAATCCGCAAGAAAAGTGAAACCATCGACTCTAACTACAACATCCTCGGCTATACCCATCGGGTGCGAAATGGAACGATTGGCAAGCTCGAGTGTCATTCGAGTAGGAGTCAAAGCTTCAAGCCCAAGTTGCTTGTAGATTGAATGAGGTAAAAGGTTAATGCTAGCTCCGGAATCGGCTAAAGCACTAGTTCTATCGAGTTCTTGTAAAGCACATGGGATAAGAAATTTTCCCGGATCTTCGAGCTTCTCGGGAACTTTGTTCATGATGATAGCAGAACATTCAGCATTCACAGTTGTGATGGCGATCTCCTCGAGCTTCTCTTTGTTCCTTAGCAACGAGCTTAACCATTTGTTGAACTTTGGCATTTCGACAAGAGCATCTTTCAATCCAATCTCTAAACGGAGTTGTTTGAACATCTTCAAAAACCGGCTATGTTGAGCACTTGGTTTATCGTGTTCTCTAACTTTCATCCTTTCGGGGTATGGAAGTTTAGATGGATACGAATTAGGTCTTGGAGAATTAAGATCTTGAATTTCAACATTAACGGTTTTCTTTGCTTTTGGTTTTGGGATTTCCATGAAAATGGATTCTTCTTCCTCCGGAGGTGGGACATGTGCGGTATTTTCCAAATTTGGATTTTGCACTTTTTCCGTTGATGTCTCCGGGTTTAGTTCGGGTTGCTTTGAAGGAATAGAAGCATCAGGTGTAGGAACAAGAGGAGTCGAAGGTTCTTCCAAAGTCTTACCGCTCCTTGTGGTGATAGCATTAATTTGCTGACGAGGGTTAGTTACGGTTTGACTTGGGAGAGTACCCGATCTTGAAGTAGAGGCGGAATTTTTGAAATTATCACAAAGACTTGTCAACGAACTCGTAACATTAGCCATTTGATTCTGCAAATTTTGACCTTGATTTTGAACATTCTTCAACACCGCATCGTTTGCCTTGACGTAGTTCTCAAAATCTGTTTTCGAAACACCTTGGATTTGAGGCGTAGGAGCCTGATAAACTGGGTTTTGAGTTGCTGGAGGTTGGTATGGTGGGGTTTGATAAACGGCTCCTTGATTGTTTTGACGGTTTTGGTTGAAATTGCCTCCATGGTTTTGATTTGAATATCGATTTTGGTTGTTTTGAACATTCGGTTGATTGAAACCCGGTGGTTTCATTTGACTTGCCAAATTAGGAGGATTTCTTTGAACAAAATTGCCAACGGCTGCGGTTTGTTGAAATTGTTGGATGTTGTCATAAAAAACGGGAAAACCGTTTCCACCTCGAGTTAACGGACAATGGTTAAAATGGTGATTCGATCCACATGTAACACATACTTCCTCAACCGCTTTGATGGGTGCGGGAGTAGTAACAACCAAAGCTTTCATTTCATTCATCATTTGGTTCATCTTAATAGTCATCTTATCCTCGAAAGAAGCGGCTATTTTTTGAATATCAAAAGAATTATTAGAAGGTAAAGATGTAGAAAGAGGAGCATCCGTACTCACTCTTGAATCATTAGCACGACTTCTTGAGTAACGAACTTTTGACTTGCTTTCAATAATCGCTAATCCTTCTTGAGGCATCTTGTCTAAAAAATTTCCACCCGCGGCGGCATCTTGATCGTTGGAATTCAAAGAATTGTAAAAAGTATCGAGTTGGTGTAGTTCCGAGAAGCCATGGTGAGGACATTGATGAAGGAGTCCTTTGAAACGTTCCCATGCTTCGTTGAAGGTTTCATTCGGTTCTTGGTAGAAAGTGGTGATTTTGTTTCGGAGATAAGTCGTTTTTGATGGTGGAAAGAATTGGTTTATAAATTTTGAAACAAGGTCATCCCATGTGAGAATTGATCTAGGAGGTTCCTTATCTAACCAATCTCGGGCTTCATCGTCTAGAGAGAAAGGAAAAAGCAAAAGCTTAATCGAAGTGTTCGGAACTTCGGGATGTCTAAACGTTGAAGTGACCTTGTTGAAAAATCGAAGGTGATTGTGAGGGTCTTGTCTACCCGTAAACTTATTACTTTGCACAAGATTGATTAAAGGTTGTTTAAGCTCAAAATTGTTTGCATTAATCGGTGGAACAACTATTGCATCTTCGTATCCCTCGATGCGTTGATTGTAACATTTGGCCATCGTTCGGAGTTAATCGGCCATTGCAACAATTATTATCGCAATTGGTTCTTCTAAATCCAAAATTTTCAACAACAACCGTAGGAGTTTGTTGTATGACGACGTCTTCGAGAACTTGCGAACGAAGTGCCGCATAAAAAAAAACATAAAATCCAAAAGCAAAACTTTACACTAATTTTTTTTTTTTTTTTTGTGTTTGAGTTTTTTTTAATTAACAATGAATTTTAACGGTTACACGGAAGAGACTTAAACCAAATAATCAACTACTTCACGGTAGCTCTCAAAAAATTGTATTTTCAGGTGAGCGTAACTTCGTTAAGAGACACAAATGGCAAGTGTTAAATCTTTAGTTCGATTTGGGAACCAACAAGTTCACCGAAAATTAAAATGATAATACCTCCTTTGAGAGTATTATATTTTTGGTATTTTACCCAATTGGACAACTTTTATTTCTTTATTAAAAAGGAAGATTTTTTTTTATATTTTTGATTTTTCTATTTTTTTATCTTTTACTTATACTAAAAAGAGAAAGAAAATATTTTTAACTTTTTTTTATATTTTATGATTTTTTTTGGATTTTTGAATTATAAAACAAGAATGAAACTTTCGAGGGCGAAAGGATCTTCAAACCAAATAAACTAAAAACGAAAGAATCTTAAACACTAATCCCCGGTAACGGCGCCAAAAACTTGGTAATAGTTTTATATACCCAAAATATATATATATATATATATATATATATATATATATATATATATATATATATATATATATATAATAAAATACTTCAAAGAGCAATTAAGAAAATTCCCTAAGGAAAATTCACTCTCAAAAATATATATAATATAATATATAATACGTATATTTAACCGGATAAATATGATCACCCGGGTCGTTTCCCCAACGACTAGTGAAATTGAAACCTCGTTTTAATTCGGATTATGACTTGAATAAAGCAAAGATATTTTTGATAATCTATATCTACTAAATAAAAAGCAACAATTAAAATTGAAAATTAAAGGCAATTTAAACAATTAAACAAATACGGAAAACAAATAAAATGTGACAATTAGGCAAATAGACTAAAATTAAACCATAAAATTGTAAAGTAAGATTCTAAACCTAAATTAGGATAAAAGAAAATTTTTAAAAAAAGAAAAAATAAATTTTCTTTTTTTGATTATTTTTGAATTTTTTTATCAATTAAAAACTATTTAATTCTAATTAAATCCTAAAAAAGCTTATCAATAAGCTGATTACAGAAACAAGTGGTTTTCTCAAGGTTTTACTAATTAAGCTATAAAAAGCTCAAAATAAGCTCAAAATGAAAAAGGAAAGATGTTCTAGACAGCTTATGAGTTGCTTAAACTAGATGAGAAAAGAAAATAGAGATTAGAGTACTAGATCATAGCTGAAAATGAAAGGCAAGGTAGCAAACTCAGAAAACAAGGAAATAAGCACAAAAACCAATTAAGCTCAAAAGCTCAATAAGCAATACTGGACTAAGAGCTTCTGAGGACTTATGCAACTACTAATAAACTATCTATTTAAGCTATAAAAACAAATACCTTAAGCTAAAATTAACAATTTAAGAAACTACTTAATTTCCTACTGTTTTTGGTCTTTTGGTTTTTTATTAGCTACTTTTAAAAGCAAATTTACCCTAACAAATTAAGCTGGAAATTACAAATAAGCAATGACTTATCCTAAGCTATATGAAAACTAAAATATTCCTAAATCTAAGCTTCTAATTTCAACAATGTCTAGCTTAAATGAAGCTTAAAGATCAGCAGTACTAACTGATGTTAGTACTGCTGGTGCAATTGGCACAAACAAAGACCAATAGTGCAGGCTAAACCTAAGAGCTTTTGCTACCTTAAACACACTCAATTGAGTGAGTTAAGACCAAATTTAAGCACACACAAGCCAAAGGGAATCTAGAATAAGAATAAGCAATCCTAACTTTAAACTAATAGTGCCCTGGTGCTGGAACCATCATAATAAGCCATAACTTTTTGAAAAATGGAAATTAACTTTTGAAACCTCTTTGCCTAATGATTAATTATGAAATCTAAGCTGACTTGAACAATTTTAAAAACTCACTTTGACTTTGAGAGGTCAAAGTAGCTTAAACCAAACACCCCTTTAAATTCATGACAGTTTTGAAAAAACTTTTAAAACTAAGATCTACTTATCAAAACTTAATTACCAGATAAAAAAAAACTTTTAACTAACTTATTAAACATAAACTAACAACTGAATAAGCAAGCAATCTAAGATTTACACTACTTTCTACTATTTTTGGTTTTTTTATAGATTAATAATGACAGAAATGAAAACTTAAGATTTTTAACTACCTAATCAAAAACAGATGATCTAACTAATCTAATTAGCAATATTAAAGATATTTAAGCACCAATAAGCAACTATTATAAGCAAATAAGCAGATTTAAGCATAGAAAGTAAATAGACAATTATTGAAAGCAAAAACTTTAGGAACTTAAAGAGAAACTTACAAAGCCTCTAGCTAAACAAGAGGAACCAATTAAGGCAGCTACAAGCTCCCTAGCTTAATAATAAGCTAGGGTAATAGTCCATGAGATCTCATCCATTTCTAGATCTCCTTCCAAAAGCTCACAATTCCAAAAGCTAATGTAATTAGTCATTTTAAACTGATTATAGGTTTAGATATGATTAAGGCTGGATTAAGTAAGCTCAATTTCAGCTTATAGACTGAAAGAGCTGAATGTGAGCTTATTAGAGCTTATTAAGACAGATTGAGCTTTTGAGTAAAAGGGCTTTGAGAGAATTTGAAAGGTAAACACAGGATTTATTTAACCAAAGACATTCATTTCATTACATAAAAGAAGATTACATAATTCAAAAGACAGATTACAATAAGCAATATTTAAGCTAACCTAAATTATTAAAAACTAGAAAAAGGAAAAAATAAGGTAAAAAGAAGGTATTCTGCGTGTGTGAGCTGAGGCCTTTTTATAGGCTGCCAAAGAAGCTTCTAGGTCTGCCTTCTTGCCCACGCTCCTCTTAATCACCACCTTTCATTTATCCAATCATTGGAGCTTAAATCTCATCCGTTTGATCAAATTGTGTGTGATAGAGGATTGCCAGCGTGTCATTCTTTGATGTGACATTGTGTTAGTTGTGTGAGTGAGTTTAGTGCAAAAACCCACGCCCCTTGTGTTTTCTTCATAGCTGACGTGTCCTTTTTCTTGAGTGACCAATGAATGCCTCTTGATTTGACTGATTTAACCCTTCCATTGTTCTTGTGAGCTTATGAATTGACTTCCGTATCCCTTAATTTGGATTTGCCCCTTGTTTTTGTGTGTGTGTGAAGAGTGAGGGCCTTTTTATAGCCAGCCATGGATCCTTCTAGCCCCTTGCCTTACTCTACACTCCTTTAAATCATAGCCCTTCAATTCCTTCAATGATTGGATCACTAGTTTTGGCCGTTAGATCATTTGTGGACACTAGAGGATTGCCAAGCTGTCATTCTTTGATTGTGACAGCTTGTGCTACTTATGTGAGTGATTTGAGAGCAAAACCCACATCCTTGTGTGCTTTCTCCATAGCTGACGTGGCCTGAGCTTGAGTGAGAGCTTAAGTGAGCAATGATTTGACTGAAATAACCCTTCCATCTTGCTTAGGAGCCTTTGAATAGACCTCCGTACCCTTCAATTTTAACTTGCCCCTTGATTTGACCATAGGTGAAAGCTGGGGACGAAGGTGAACAGTAACTTGTGTTTGGCGCCCTTTTAATAACTGAATCGGGGTTAAATTCAGTTATAACTTTGGCTAAATTACAAATCCAGTCCTTGTCTTTTCATTTCTCTTTTTGTAGTGTAAAAGGAGTTTAGAAGTTGGCAGTTTAGGTCCTTGTGGTTTATAAAAAGGAAAATGGACTAGGGTTTTGGGCTAAGTAATGGACTTTGGATCCGGGTAGGGTATTTTAGGGTAGTTGAAGGCCCATTAAGGTTTCTTAGGCCCAATAAGGGGTGAGGGGTTATTTTTGGACTTTTGTG
Source organism: Tanacetum coccineum (assembly GCA_026074375.1). Classification (NCBI taxonomy): domain Eukaryota; kingdom Viridiplantae; phylum Streptophyta; class Magnoliopsida; order Asterales; family Asteraceae; genus Tanacetum; species Tanacetum coccineum. The sequence goes on from BQNB010046775.1 coordinate 16,874, forward strand.
AAACTTGGAGGGTGAAAATGGAAAGTTTTTGGGTTTTCTCTTTTATTGGTTGACTTTTTGTTGACTGGATTTGACTGTGGGTTTGACTTTTCTGGCTTCGGCTTTGATTCTTTGGCTTCTTTTTGTACTCTTCTGATTCTCGTGTCCGTGCTTGCCCGTTTTTGACGGTTTTCTTGTGATTTTTGATATATCCGTACCTGCAAACACAAAACACAAATACAAGCACATTTTTGCCATTTTTAGACTGTTTTGGGTTTATTTGGGTTATTTTAGGTACAAACGGATATGTGTATTTTACACTTATCAATTTTCTTCTTAAAACTGAAATACATTTACCGTTGTCATCATTATTGTCATCTCTTTTAATATGAACAAATAGTTTGTTGGAATTGCCTTCACCATGTATTCAGTTTTTGCTTAATATTGTTGGTCATCAGATTAGTTAACGGATTGTGTTTCGGTTTTGCATATGTAATCATTTTGGTTTTTATGATGCATTCTTTGTGTACTCGGGGTGTTTAAGCATTAGGTTTGTTACATTTCCTCCCAATCTAAAATAATAAAAAAATTGTCAACTGCTAATTTTATGTGCTATGTACAAGTCGTTGTTATGGTCAGTTTATTGTTACTGGAGAAAAGAGTTTGATCGAGAACGCATAGTGCGACGAAGATATGACAATGTATGTTGAGTTAGAGGGATCAAATGAGTTTCGATGCCTTGCTACTGTCGACAGATTTTTTAGGTGTAGGACGAAAAGTGCTTGATCGAGATCGTCATACGTGGTTATTATACGTGTTTCATGTTTTTTGTTTCTTTTTCTTTTACCGCAACCTGTTTAATTGAATCAAGTATTTTGACGGATTTTTTTAGGTTTAGGACGAAAAGTGCTTGATCAAGATATTCATCCGTAGTTATTATATGTGTTGATGGATTTTTTAGGTGTAGGACGAAAAATGCTTTATCAAGATATTCATCCGTAGTTATTATATGTGTTTCATGCTTTTTTGTTTCTTTAAGACGGTCTTTTATTAAATATCATTATAATTACATAAATTTTCTTATGTTTAATTTTTATTAAGTTGTACATGTATAACTAATGTTTTTTGCTTCTTTTTGTTAGCCCATTTATCGCATGCAATACGACTGTATACAAGCGCTCTGCGGCAACATGCGGGTAAAAATCCTTGTTTAAAAGAAAATGAAAAAGAAAAAAAAAACTGAGACCCTGTCATCTATAACGATTATCACAGCTAGAAAACGTGTTTATGTTATATGAATATTATAAGCTAAATAACGACGCTCAGAAGCGTCAACCACAAAATGAGAAACCGTGTAATTACTCTAAAACGAAATAATGAAATATGTAAAATAAGGGGGTGTTTGTTTCGGCTTATATTGCCGGCTTATGACTTATTTGATTTTGGGCTTATGTTTTGTTTTGTGGCTTATTTTGAAACTTTGCGTCTTATATAAATAATAATAAACTTATATAAGACGAAAAGTTTTAAAATAAGCCGCAAAAAGCGAGCTTATGATGAGCCCGGCTATATAAGCTAAACAAACACCCCCTATAAGCATTGAATTAAAAAAAATGAATTAATGACTTCCGTTTGTATGCCATCAACCCTCTTCTTCACAAGCTGTGTAGCCACCGCACCACTTCCGCAGTAGCAAACTCCCTCCGCCTGGTACCCAAATGCATCTCTTTCTCCTTTTTTTTTTTAAATACCTTTTTCGTTTCTTTTATTTAATTGAATGTTTCTGTTCTTTCTTTGTTATGTTATTCAATCACAATACACCAGCAATGACCAATTTATAAAACTAAAACTTTACATATTATAATTTTCCAAGAGCCTTGATGATGTGCTTCACCAAATCCGCGTCTATAATCAAATCTGCAACATCCTTAGCAAACAGTTGATGCGTTAGCAATACCCCTTATTTGCTATTACTTGTTTGTGGAGTGTATTGGGTACTTTCTGTGCAACATGTAAACATCGACAAGCAACGATTTTTACTGCACCCTGCACTAAAAGTATGCTGTCTACACTTCAAAGGTAGCAGATGCGTAGCCAAACAATTGAAATTTTAAGTTTTAAAGAAGGATATCCACTTGGGCATTTGTTAGGGGATGAGGGTGGCTACTAAATTTGTATATTCTAAAACGATTTGTTTTATGAGTATATTCAATAGCAGTTTCACTTGTTCAATAAAATTCAAAATATTATTACAATGTGTTTGAGTGAGCGGGGCATATAATACAATTTCGGATGGTTGATTGTATTTCTCTGTTCAGCATTTTATTTTAATCCTTTTTCCAAAATTTTATTTCTGATTCTTTTTTTTCTAACGAATATACATATTTTTTTTTTGTAGGTAACCAGTGTAAACATTTGATGCACATCAGTTCTAATAGCATTACTTCCATCAGGAAAGAACTGATTTCAAAAGGGTTTTCCCAAATTCGATATTTTTCTTTCATCAGCCCCAATAAAGCACCCAAAAGTGAACAGGAACAGGCTATTGAACCACCAATTCATGAAGAAATATTCAAATCCAGTAAAAAATCGGGCTCCTTTAGAGTGGGTGATTCCACATTTTACTCCATCGTTGAGAACTTCGCGAAAACAGGAGACTTATCATCGTTGGAGAAGGTTTTTAGTCAAATGAAGCGTGAAAAAAGAGTGTTTATAGAAGGTAATTTCATCTTAGCATTTAAAGCGTATGGGAAAGCTAAGAAAGCGGAAAAAGCTCTAGACTTGTTTGATAAAATGTGGGTTGAGTACCAATGTAGACCAAGTATTCGATCATTTAATTCTGTGATTAATGTAGTTATACATGAGGGATTGTATCATAAGGCTCTAGAGTTCTATTCTTTTTTTATTATTCAAGAAAAGCGAATTTTACCAAATGTGTTAACATACAATCTGATCCTTAAGCTAATGTGTAGGTTAGGACTTATTGATAGGGCTATAGAGACGTTTCGGGAGATGCCATTTAGGAAATGCACACCGGACGTTTTTACTTATTGTACTTTAATGGATGGATTGTGTAAGGAAGATAGGATTGATGAAGCGGTTTGTCTGTTGGATGAGATGCAAGTTGAGGGTTGCTTTCCAAGTGCAGTGACGTTTAATGTCTTAATTAATGGATTGTGTAAGAAGGGTGACTTGGCACGTGCATCAAAAGTTGTAGACAATATGTTTCTAAAAGGGTGTGTACCGAATGAAGTAACATATAACACTCTTATACATGGTCTCTGTATAAAGGGAAAATTAGACAAGGCAGTTAGTCTTTTAGATAGAATGGTGCAGAACAAATGTGTTCCAAATGATGTTACATACAGTACACTCATCAACGGTTTAGTAAAGCAAGGAAGGGCAGCTGACGGTGTATCCATTTTGGTGTCGATGGAGGAAAGGGGACGTCATCCAAATCAGTATGTTTATTCAACACTTATAAGCGGGTTTTTCAAAGAGGGAAAACCTGAAATGGCACTGAACATGTGGAAGGAGATGATAAGTAAGGGATGTAAACCGAATACTGTAGTTTATGGTACTCTTATAGATGGTTTATGCGGGGATATGAAACCATATGAAGCTAAAGACATTCTAGATGAAATGGAGAAAACGGGTTGTAAGCCGAATGCTTTCGTATATAGCTCCCTAATGAAGGGTTTTTTCAGCACGGGTGACACTGTGAAAGCTCTTGATGTTTGGGAAGAAGCTAAAATGAATGATTTTGGGCAAAATGAAGTCTGTTATAGTGTAGTAATTCATGGGTTATGCAACAATGGGAAGCTGAATGAAGCTATAACGTTTTGGGAGAATCATTTTTCAAAAGGGTATAAACCTGATGTTATTGCTTACAGTTCGTTGATACATGGTCTGTGCAATAATGGGTCTGTGGAAGAAGGTTTAAAACTTTTTAATCAGATGCTGTTTGCAGGGTCTGAATGTGAACCAGATACAGTTACTTATAACATACTTTTCAACGGTTTGTGTAAAAATGGTTCTATCTCGCATGCTATTGATCTGCTAAATAGTATGCTTGATCGTGGGTGTGAACCAGATTTGGTTACTTGTAACATCTTTTTGAAAACGTTAAAAGAACAAGTAAACGGGCTGAATGATGGGAGTGAATTTTTGGAAGAACTTGTTATTCGGCTTCACAAGCGAAGAAGAATTGCAGGAGCTTCTAAAATTATTGAAGTGATGGTTCAAAAGTTCCTTATACCAAAAGCATCCACTTGGGAAATTGTTATTCAAGAAATTTGTAAACCAAAGAAAATTCGAGCTGCTATTGACACATGTTGGAATACTCTATATGTTAAATGATACAGGTGACTAGTATTTATTTTTCTTCCATTGTCTTCTGTTATACATCATACCGATCTTATCATTCATTGTTGTAAACATAGTTGTGTAATCTGCTCACTAATTTTTATGTGAGAGAGGGAAGTATTTATACTTATCAGAATACACAGAAAAGTACAACTTCTTAACTAATTACATATAATTTACTTTACTGTTCAATATTATTTTACAAACTATCACTCTATTTAATTAGCGTCCAACTAATGAACCCTCTCTCCTCCATAGGCGATTATTCCAATCCGAACTTACAGTTTCAAACTGCAAAATAACCAACTTAACCGTATTACCCGCCATTTAAAGACGACCGATTTTTGAAACCTCTAAATACACTCGGGTACGTCTATTGTTTGGGTAAAATTATTACCCGCTCATAAAAAATTGCCTGATAGTTTTAGTATACATTGCTATGATTCCAGTGGTTACTGTTTCATTGTTTTGGCGCCAAATTTGGAATTCAAAATTACTCGGTCTGTGTGTGTTTGTTGATTTCGGATCGGGTTTTGTAAGTAATTGTATGGTATTAATTGATCAATCGGATCAATTAATTAGGTTTTTGATTGATCGTTAGTTTTTTCCCAATTTTAGTGTTAAACCTAATCATGAAATCGAAAAGAACTATTAAACCTACTAGGATTTTTGATAATTCTGTTACAGATTCTAGTAGGAATAAGAATAAACAGAAAAATATAACAAAAAAGACCAATATGATTAGTGATGTTGTGAATGATCGGAATGATCAGGCTGAGGCTGATGGGGAAAGGAAGGAAGTCAGGAAATAGTGATGAGGTTAAGGAAAACGGTGACATTGAGAGTATGAATGATGGAAGAATGGATGAGAGTAGATGTGAAATTCAAGTTGAACAAGTATGTGGGGGCGAAGATAAGGTCTGTGAGTTTGATGAAATGGTGAATAAAAGAGACAAGGGGTGTTTGGATAGTGGAAGCAATAGGACTGAGAGTGATAAGGAAAGGAGTGTGGGAATTAATGAGGATGTTGATAGAGATAATATGAGTAATGATGGAAGTGGAGATAAATGTAAGAACTTAAATGACATTAAACATAACAATGGTAGCACTTATGCAAAAATGGTTACTAAGGATTTGAAGATTGTTGATAATAAATTGAGTTTTGTCCCTACTGAAATAAATGAGGAAGGAGGTGAGATTGTGATTTTTGATGAAGCATTGGTGGATAAGGGAAGTGCTAAGTGGAAGTTAACTATCTGTGGTTAGTTTGTGGGGTATAAAATGAGTGTTCATGAGCTGAGATACCATGTAAGGAAAATGTGGAGCAAATGGGGGTATTGATGACCTAGATATGGATGGAACTTGTATGTTTAAGTTTAAAAATGAAGAAGGGACGAATAAAGTACTGGAGTTAACAACAAACATTTGTTTCTTAAAAATAGGATCCTACTGTTGGTATGGAAAGGGTTGAACAGAAAAAAATACCACTGTGGGTGAGTTTGGTAAATGTCTCATTGGAAGCCTAGAGTACAAAGGGTATAAGTGCCTTGGCTAGCAACCTTGGTAAACCATTGATCATGGACAATATGACTGCTAGAAGATGTAAGCTAGGTGAGGGGAGGTTGGATGTTGAAAGAGTTTTGGTAGAATTTGATGTGATGAAGGGATTCAAAGAGAAAATTGATATTCAATATAGGGATAAAAATAACAAGAAAGGATCAAAGTTTGTAAAGGTGGAGTATGCTTGGAAGCCAGATATTTGTTCACATTGGCATGTGTTTGGACATAGTTATTCTGAGTGTGTTAAAAGAGAAAGGAGTGAAGAAGAAACAGTGATGGAAGCCAAAAGGAAAGAGGAGATTAGCAAGATAAGAAATGAGGAAAATAAGGAGAGGAATAATGCTAGAAATCATATGGGGTATAGAAAATATGGAGAAAGGAGACAGAATAAGGAATGGAGGTTCTTCACTGCAGGAACAAAAATGAATGAGAATAAAGGAAGTAAAGGGGATGTATGGAAAAGGAAAATGAGGAATGAGGAAAAACAAGAGAAGAACAAGAAGAATGAGCAAGAGAAGAAAGGAAAAAACAAAGATGAAGGATATGGAATAAGGAGTGCAAATAAGTTTGATGCCCTTAATGGCATGGAGGAAGAAAATGATGATTTGGAAAAACTTAAAGAAAGAATAATTGTGGATAAATTCTTAAACAAGAAAGTTCAACCAAACTGCATTGAAGTAAAAAATTAGACACAGGATATGATTAAGTACTTCAAGGATCAATGAGAGATCGATAGACTAAAGGAAACAAAGGGGATAAATGGGGATATAGAGGATTTAATTGATGTCACTCTTGGCATGGCAACAAAAGTGAGTATAGAGGAGATGGAAGGTATGGATACTACTATTCTACATTGATAGTAGCAGGAAAGTTTTTTTCTATCTAATTTCCTTATGATAGATCTTAAGATTAGAATATGAAATATTAGGAGTATGAACCAACAGAAAAAACAAAAAGAAGTTTTAAAATTCATAAAAGAGAAAAATATAAATGTGTGGCATTGTTGAAACTCATATAAAGCCTGCAAAATTAAGGAAAACTGCTGCTGTTGCTTTTGGAGGTTGGGACTGGGTGTCTAATAGTGTTCATAGCACTAGTGGTTGTAGCATTATAGTAGGTTAGGATAAAAATAAAGTTGACATAATGGTGGTTCACATGACAAGGCAAGTGATGCTTGTTGTTGTTGATATAATCAAACTTAAGCAAAAAAAATAGGTTAATTGCTTAAAAATGTATTATACTTACCACTTTTTGTCATAAACTTGATAGAGTTATGGTCAACTCTGAGTTTATTGATAAATTTGGGGATGTTCATGCCTGCTTCCACCCCTTCTTAATTTCTAATCATAATCCAATGGTTCTTCATATCCCCAATACTTTAGAGAAGAAGAGGAAATCTTTCAAGTTTTCTAATTTTGCTGCAGACAAGGAAAAGTTTTTATAGGTGGTAAGAAGACATTGGAAATGTGAATGTGAAGGTTATCAGATGTATAAGTTGGTTCAGAAAATGAAAAGAATGAAAGTCCCTTTAAACAATCTTGCATGGAAAAAGGGGAATTTATTTCTTCATGTCAAAAAGATTGAGGAAGATTTGAAGAGTGTTCAAGTGGAAGTTGAGGCTAATCCAAATTGTAAAGTGGTAAAGGAGAAATTGTCTAAAATTCTTCAAGAATATAATGAAGCTATTAATGATGAGGAGAAACGTCTGGCTCAAAAAGCAAAAGTGAAATGGCTTAGTGAAGGAGACAAAAACACCAAGTATTTTCACAATGTTATAAAGAGTAGAATGCATACTAATAGAATTAAAGGGGTATGTGATGAGCAGGGGAACTTGTATGAAGAAGAAAGTGTGGCAGACCAATTTTTCAAACATTTTGAGAAGTTTTTAGGGAATAATGGGGAAATAGAACAGATTGATAGTCCTGAAGGCCTCTTTCTTAACAAGTTATCAAAAACTGAAGTTGATCTCATGGTGAGAGACATTACTGATAAAGAAATAAAGGAGGCCAAATTTGGTATTGGAGATGACAAGGCCCCAAGACCTGATGGATATACAACTAAGTTCTTCAAAACAAGCTAGAATATTATGGGTGGGAATGTCTGTGGTGCAGTTCAAGAATTCTTCAAATCTAATAAGTTGTTAGAAGAGGTAAATGCTACACTTATTACCCTGATCCCTAAGATACATCAGCCAAACAAAGTCTATGATTGCATACCCATTGCATGCTTCAATGTTGTCTACAAATATATAAGCAAAATTATTACCAAAAGATTACAAGGGTGTTTGGATAAATTGGTTAATGTAAACTAGAGTGCTTTTGTTCCTGGAAGACTTATACAAGATAATTTGTTAATTACTCAAGGGCTTCTTAAGGGGTACAACAGGAAAAGTAGACTAAAAAGATGTGCTTTAAAGATTGATATTGCTAAAGCATATGACACTGTGAATTGGGGATTCTTGAAACAAATTTTGACCCATTTTGGTTTTCATAAGAAAATTATTGGATGGATAATGACATGTGTTACTAGTGCTGCGTTCTTAATTGCTGTTAATGGTGAAAGATATGGATACTTTAAAAGTGGTAGGGGATTAAGACAGGGTGATCCAATGTCACCATATTTGTTCACTTTGGTCATGGAAGTTTTAACCTTGATTGTTTAAACAAGGGTAAACATAAGTGGTCAGTTTAAGTTTCATTGGGGATGCAAAGAGCTTAAACTGACTCAACTATGCTTTGCTGGTGATTTATTGATGTTGTGTAATGGAGATCATATCTCTGTGAAAGTGTTAAAAGATGGGCTTATGGAATTCAGCAAGATATCTGGTTTGATTCCTAATATGCAGAAAAGTACTATCTTCTTTGGGAGTGTAAAGGAGAATGAGAAACAAAGGATCCTTGAAGTGATGCCATTTGCTGTTGGAACTCTTCCCATGAAGTACTTAGGTATCCCTTTAATAACTAAGAATATTGGTGTTTCTGAATGCAATCAACTGGTGGAAAGAGTAAAACAAAAAGTCAATGATTGGAAAAACAAAGCATTGTCGTATGCAGGAAGATTGCAACCAATAGCCTCTGTCCTGCCTTCTATGCATATATATTGGGCTTTTGTTTTTCTAATTCCCAAAGCAACTATGAAAGATATAGAGAAAGTTTTGAAAGGTTTATAGTGGTGCCAAGGAGATTTTAAAAGAGGAGCTGCAAAAGTGTCTTGGAAAGATATTTGTACACCAAAAAGTCAAGGAGGTTTGGGAATCAAGAGATTGGGGCCTTGGAATGAGGCTCTTCTGTGCAAACACTTATGGAATGTGATTGTAAAAAAAGAGAGTTTATGGGTAAAATGGATAAATACTGTTAAATTGAAAGATAGAAGTATTTGGGAGATTGATATTAAAGACTCTGATAGTGGCACATGGAAGGCTATGCTTAATCTAAGAAGTAATATCAGGGAGAGTGTTTGGAAGAAGCTTGGGGATGGTAGAAGCAATAATATTTGGTTTGATAAATGGTGTAATGAAGGTCCTTTAAGTGAAATAATCCCATTAAGGAGAAGGTATGAAGCCATAGTGGATGAAAGTCTAATGTTGCTGACATAATAGTGGATGGGGAATGGGCTAGGCCTAATGAATGGAAAACTATGTATAGGTGTATTAATGACATTAAAGTCCTTGTTCTAGAAGAAGGGGAAAAGGATTGCACAGTTTGGAAAGATGAAAATGGAAATAATGGGAAATTCTCTATTAGGAGTGTTTGGGTGAAGTTCAAAGAGAGGAAACTTGAGATTAGCTAGCATAAAGTAATTTGGTATCCTCAGTGCAATCCTAGACATGCTTTCATTGTATGGTTGGCTATGCATAGAAGACTAGCTACTTAAGATAGAATAATGGTGTGGAATAAAACTTGCAACCTTGTCTGCCCCCTATGTAGGAAGGAAAATGACTCTCATGAGCACCTCTTTTTTAAATGTCCATAATCTGAGGTCATATGGAGTTCTATTACTGCTAAAATGAGGGAAAAGGAATTGGAACAGTAAGTGGGATAAGGTGGCCTATACAATTGCTAAGGATGTATGTAAGAATACAATTTATAGTGTGCTTAATAGAATGGCATTTGCAACAGTGATATACTTCATTTGGAATAAAAGGAACAAGAGGATTTTTGCTCAAGAACAAAGAAGTTATCCTATGATCTTGAATGGAATTGTAGAAAGTATTAAAATGCAACTGATGTGTCTTAAGGTGAGGAACTATGTTGCTGTAAAGAAAGTGCATGATGAATGGAATATAACCATGAACATGGTTCAATAAATATGGAAGTTTTCTTGTCTACAAAAAGGAGTGTTTGGGATAAGAAGGTTTCTATCATATATCTGAAAGAAAGATGCTGATTTGTTAGTTATCACTAAATATATAACAGAATGATATTATAAGGCCTTCGCATTGGCTGGAACCTTGTATCTTGGAGTTTTCCTCGGCTATAATCCCTTTTGATCCTTTTAAGTGTTTCAGATTGGCCTAGGGAGGGCCTGATTACTTTTTAAGGGTCATTTGGGAATTTAGCACATGAAGATGTACCATAAGGAAGGTGGTTAGCATTGTAGAAGGGTAAAAGGTCTTGGTGAGCATGGCATGGTGACTAAAATTAGGATTGCTAATGTTTCTTTGTCCAATCTACGCTGCTACGAAGGAGGTTAGGCTGGGTTTACATAAGGGTGTGTGTTTCTATCCTGGTGATGCCTACATTTAAGGGTCTCCTTAATCATATAGTGGGATGGTTGCTGTGTGGTTTTGGATTGACACATTTGTAGGAAATGTAGCTAGAATGGAAGAGCCCCTTATGTAATGTGAAAGGGTGTTATATCCTACACAATGATGCATGTTAAGTTCAGTCATATGCCATTGTGGATGGTTGAATGGGGTATGTTTGAATTGAGTGGGAAATGTAATTGTAAGGATATGGTGTTTGGTGCATTTATGTGAACTGAATGAGGTTAAATGAGATGTCTAGTCTTGTCTCTAATATGTAGAGAATATTAGAGATAAATTGTCTGTATCATCAGAGGAATTGACTTTTATAGTCAATATCTAGGATGATATCTGATAAGGAATGTTTCTTCTTGTAATAGGTTTTATACTTGTTTTAGTAGTTGTATAAAAAGGAACAGGCATGTATGTTTTCCTTTTATTGTATTTGTGTATCTTTGTTAATTAACGATATCAGTTTACTTTTGCACACAAAAAATAGTCACAAACATATCTGAGTAAAGATTAGATGAGAAAAATAATTTAAATAAAAAAAATAGAAATAATCTTAATCACGCAATCTCAATACATCTATAGAAATGTATGCATCTTCTTCAAATATTCTTTTCTAATTTAAAATCACTTTTTATTTTAATTATTATTATGAGTAGATTTCTTTCTAACATACCTTGGTAACACATAACTTAAAATGTACATTTACTATCTTTACTTTTACTTTGGTGTAGGGGTATTGATCAGTTCGGTTAAAAAAAATTAAACCGAAAACCGAACCGAACCGAAAACCGAATTTGAATTCGGTTCGGTTCTCGGTTTGACCCGAACAACCCGAATTTCACAATTTAT
>BQNB010046775.1:29897-43510 GCA_026074375.1 Tanacetum coccineum
CTTTATAGACTAACTAAAGACAAATTTATTGATAAATAGTGACAAGTTTGCTATTTTATATGTATTTTTTTCAAAAAAAAACGTGTTTATAATTATTATAATGATCTGAGGCGTTATATAGCAAAAGAGACAAAAAAATGATAGTTTTTATACAGGAATTTGTATGAAGAGTCAAAATTAATATGTCAAAAACTGTTTTCCCGCATTGCCAAAACATAAAACCAAAGTGTTTCTTTAGTGTCTGTGGGGCCTCCAGGTTGTTTTGTGTTGCCACAGGATGTGTCCCACCATGTCTTCTTCAAGAGACTAGGAAAGCCTAACACAACCTTCTAGCGGTGTGGCTCGTTCACTTGACCAAAGTTTGACCCCTTCTTAACTCAACAATAATCTTTTATAACTAAGTTTTTTTTATGCGTTGTTTGCAAAGACTACAAATTGAACCTTTACTACTTGTTACCATAGTCACAGGGATCGCCAAACCCTTAGCGAATTTCGATCTGGTACGAGCGATCCCATTCGCGGTACGGTTGCGATCCGGATCGCCAGGGATCGCGAACCGAAACCCAGAAATTGTCGTTCCCAATCGCACCCAATTGTTGTTCCCAATCGTACCGGATCGCGATCCAACAATTCGCAAATCGGCGATTTATAGGCCTCGAAAACGCGTTTGATTACTATGTAATACGATTGTGCAGGGGCGGATCTACAGCATAAGTCATTCCTGTTTGTAGTGTAAATTTTTTTTTGGTTTGAAGCTATAGTCATTCAATATAAAGAGGGTGCATACCCAAAATAAATGAGAAAAAAAATGAAGTGCACACCCGGATTTAATTGACTATTTCAAATGAATGAATGGAAAATTTTGAAAGAAAAATGGAGTTCTTGTTCAGTGAGTGTGATGAAGGAGAAGGTAGAAGAGTCTATTCTCTCTCATCTTTTATTGGTATGTGGGTCAAATGTTTATAATCTATCATGGCAAATACTTTAATATATGAAACTGTGCCTCTTCTTGTTATTTTGATTTATATATATATATATGAATATATGATGTGGAAATTTGATGGGGTAATCCATTGTACACTTCTTTTAAAGTGTTTCATAAATCCATTTTTGTTCAGCATCTATGCTACAAATCAAAAATACCAATACTATTATTTCTTTCTTCATAGTCAAAAGTATGATATTGTTATTAAATATTTTTGTTGTAGTACACCTTAAATAAACAGTATTATTATTGTGTACGCCGTACCAAAGTATTTGGTACACCGAACCGAAATATATGGTACACCGAACCGAAGCGAACCGGAATGAGCCTACCCCCCGTCGTACCGGATTTTGAGAAATAGCGAACCGCGATCCCGTACCGCGATCCCCGTTCCATGTGACTATGCTGTATAGGGATGGCAACGGGTGAGAAAAAACCCATAACCCATGGGTACCCGCACGTAAATAGGCGGGTAATCCTGTTATTTTTCACCCGGGGGTGGGTTGTGGGTGAAAATTTGTACCCATCGGTAGGTGGTGGGTGGGTGACGGGTAATGCATTCCCATCATGGGTGTACCCATTTAAGAAACCCACGAGTGTACCCGCCTAAATACCCACGGGTGTACACCTAAACCCATTTGTGTTAAAATAAAATTTATTATACTACTTAAATATTTGTGAGGTTGTTGGCATATATTTAATACAGTAACTACTAAAATCTCTAGACTACATAGTAAACTAAGAGTTTCTTGAGTTACAAGACTAAAAGATGAATATAAAAGATCAAACTTTCAAAGATATATACATGATATATCTCAGTACCTATTTGTGATTTGGTGTAATGATGATTAATTTTCTACTTTCAGACATGTCATTAAGTATTTTGTGAACTTGGTAGTTAGAAATTGATGTCTTATTACCCAGTTTCATAGTTAGTTTACATATCATGGTTTTATGATTTTGTTCCATTTCACAAACCCACGGGCATGGGTATGGGTAAAAAGTTGTACCCATTGGTGGGTGACGGGTGGGTGGCAGGTGAGAAAAAAATCACGGGTTTGGGTGACGGGTTTGATAAACCCATATCATTACCCACGGGTGCCATACCTAATGCTGTAAAGGCATCTTCTACTCTTCTTTCCATCTCTTTCCTTACACCTCTGAACATGAAAAATTATCGCTCTCCCTCCTGTTTTCTCTTTCCTTCCATCTCGAAAACATGAACTTATTTTCCCTTATCTCCCTCCTTCCTCCAATTGGGTTAGGCTATTAAAAAACACGGGGTTATAGAGTAAATTGTTTACACTTTTTATTAGTTAGGCTATCTAAAAGGGCATTAACAACTCCTCTGCAATGCGATACTTAGGCCTTTTTACTTGTAAGATGACTTATTCATCAGCAGTGAGCAACTAACTCTATTCTATATGTAGTGTTTCCCTAGATCCATTTAAAGCTTAGAACTAAATTAAATTACAAACGTGTTGCGATGACCAGAACATTTTGTTCAAGCTTGTCTCTGGCTGCCACTTGAGGGTTCATGGTAAATTGTCTAATTTGATAGCATTAGGTTATCGATATTTGGACATTCTCAGTGGACCAGTCTTGTGTGTTAGAAGCATTAATCGATCATTTTGAGAGTTTAGAATGAAATCTCAAGAAGAGGCCATCGAATTCGTCGTTATAAGCCAATTTAAAGAAACCCGTTCTCTTGTCGTGACCTTCACGGATCTTCACTCTCTTCTGAATTGAAATCAATGGTTCATCTGAACTAATTGAGAGTTTTATAGTCTAGACGAATCAATATTTTCAATTTTATACCACCTGATCTTTACAAATATATAAAAAAGTCTTGCAACAAGTGTCTCCAATAGAGATCTTGTACCCCACAACCTCTATTGTGTGGCTGAGCACAACATCTACACATACCAAATAGCCAAATTGTGCGATTATAGGGAGATACCTGGTTCTATCTTTTACTTTTCACCAATTGTTGCTCGATTTATCGTCTTTGCGGATCTAATTAGCTCTCCTCCGATCAGTAATAACCTAGGTTGCAGCCGTGCCTTTCTGTTCTCATATGGTACTTAGCCCATACAACCACATTACTAGTTTTATTGTGTAGAAGGCACTAGAATGTTACTTTGAAGGTCTAGACGTCCCATGGCGTCAACAAATAAACTGCACAATGGAACAGTAAGGTAGCGCTTCCTCCACCTCATATTTTAAGACGTCCTCTACTGGGCTGGCATTGGAACATCATGAACCAATTCCACCTGAAATGCAACCCTCAACACTCCATGGGGATTTCTCCTCATTGATAGACTGCTTCAGTACCTCATCCGATAACTTCATGGAACAGAAGCTTGCTGCACAACATGTCGATATGCCAGAAACTTGCAACAGAAAACAAGATTTGCTGCGCTACTCCACTGGAACCTTATAGTGCAAGATCTTTGGCTGCCATACAAACACACTACAAATCGCTCGACACAATCATATTGAATGAGGTGTAAAATCAGAAAAGAGAGGCAGCAAATTAATGGGTCTATTAATAGAAAAATCGGGGAAGATGGAAGCGAACTTGTGGGGGTATGGGTGAAGGGGGGGCGGAGGTGAAAGCTGCATGGGAAGGACTTTAGAATATATTGAGAGGTTATATTGATGGTGTTTAAATAAAGTGTGCGTAAATACTGGCTGGCAGACTAACCACACAAAATGCGTTTGTTAAAATGTTGGGAAATCCGAGATTGTGTATGAGTATGCATGGACCAATGGGGGCTGTATCAATCCTTAAAATATTTCACGGAGAGTGTTGAAGATGATTAAGACGTGTAGGTGTATGTAAATTGGCCGCTGTATGGATATTTTAGTGAAGGTTATGGTGTCTAAGATGTGTGAATCCAAATTGGTATATGAAAATATCAGAACGGTTGTGTTGGTGTTTATGTAATATGACTAAATAAGAGTAACAATTTACCACTAACGAGAGTTTTACCCTAGGGTGATAGAACACAACGTTTAGTACTCCCACCTGATCTCTATCCGACCCCTACCTACACCCAACAAAATCTACACCAAAAACCACAATATCCCGTAATGATGTATAACCTGCTGCAGTAGGACCCCCACTACCCCTAACATAACCCAAAGCATCACGCTAGACCAAAAACACCAAAAACTTGCCCGTATAGACACCTCCCACGAACAACTGAAACTACCTACATTACTACCAATTCCACCCAGTCCTAGTCATCTACACAAGACGATGCAAAACAAAACCAAATTACTCTCCACAACATGATTAACCACACAAGCAACTAAGATCGTACCAAGCTACCCACTTAGCCATTACACCATCTAAAAACCCCTCTAAACCATCTAAATACCAACTACCACTTACAGCCACCCTACCCCATAAAATCTCTGAGTGACCCCTAGAACCGATCAAATACTCGCCTAAGCAACCCCTTAAGCGCACATGTCTCACACCTCACGCACACCCTCGTAACCTTACCCAATTGACACAATTCAATAACACATCACCCTATCCAATACGATTTCAACTACTCCCTCCGCTACACCCCGCACCCTTATCCACTACAATCCCTCCATACTACCTCCACATGGTCTACCCACCTATACAACCCCACCCACCCTCACCCCAACATAACCCCACCGAAAACAAACGCCCCAACCAAGACGATATAAATCAAACCAAACGCACAAAACAATCAAAGCCCCCCCACCCTACACAAACCATATCACAACCAACCAAACATACTTACCAAATACTTAACACTCCATAACTTGCAAAAAAAATATAAAATCCCCCACATCCATCAAATACCTCCCCCAGGATCCACAATATCTGATGGATATCTGAACTCACCAATGACAACGCACAAAAAACCTGAGCAAACACAACCATCACTACAGCACCCACTAAACCCCCAGCCCAATAAAAAACCGCCACCGCACAGTAACAACCACTAAACCTCCTCCTAACAACTACTCCAACTAAATAACCACCACTAGTCACCCCTCGCCTATACGAAACAATATCCTTAAAAAAACATCACTTCCCCCGCCTTCCAATAACTTTTGTTTGCGATTTATTTCCTCCTCCCCACCATTATACCAATAACCAAGGAAACCCCCTAACCAGCCAGTTCCACTCCGCCGCAATATAATAAACCATAAAACCACCAGCACCATATGACCAAATACAAATACTCACACAACCCACAACCCATCACTTCAAACCCTCCCCCAACATCCCCAAATCCAAGAAACCTACCCTCACACCAATCTTGAACCTCTTCCCGCCCCAAATAGCCAAGGAAACCCCAAAAAATTCCCAACAATAGGTCACGAGTCGGTAGAGTCATCCACGAAACACAAATGAATCGATCAGAAGGAACACTTACTCTCTACAACGAGAAACAAAAAAAACTATACCACCCTCAAGAACCACCCCTCATCCGCGCGATCAACACACACTACCAAAGATTCCCCCAAACTTCCCAACCGAACACCAAACCACCAAAACTGCTCAACAACTAAAAAGCACACCAAACACTTAACAAATATACATCATACCGGTCAAACCATTATTATTTCTCCCCAACACATACATCCCAAACCAAACCCCCCACTACCCCCTCCACTACACCCCAAACTTCCTAGTACTAATCCCACTCCCCACTATCCTCCCCTAACGCACCAATAATAATACACCCATAATTCCACCAATAAACAACCTAAACCCCACTCACACCCCAAAACCAACTACACTAAACAACAACACAAATCCAAATATTTCACAATAGAAAACCATAAAACAAACGAAACACAACTTCAACCCAATCCTCTATCTCCAGCCAGTAACTCCACATAAAACACCTTACACAGCAATGAAAAATAATGTTCACACACTCCCACCCAGTCCCCCAATATAACCAAGAAATTATGTTATCCCAACAAACACTCATCAATCACATATTCCTCCCCTCAAAACTCCCATTCTCTAAAAAAGAACACTACTCTCCCACACTAAAAAATCCTAACACCTCCCCCACCCAAAACAGCCCATAAGCGACCCCAACCCCACCTATTCCCACCGAAATACCCCCAACCAGCCCAGGACAAATAAACAACGACCAAAGGACCAATAGCACTACCAACATATCAAAACAACACACAAAAAATCCCAACACAATTCTAAAACTGAAACACACAACTCCACACCACACCACCAGCACTCCCAATCAAACAAAAACTAAAAACAACTCCAAACGACACACCCCTTGAGCCACCCAAAACCCCCCCCCTACACACCAACACACAAAAAAAATCCCAAACCATAAACAAATCCCCTCAATAAAACAGCCCACCCCAAAACAACTTCCACCAACCCCCCCAACCCCTTATATTACACTACCACCACGCTCGCAACCCCTACTCCCCCCCATACCCACAAATTACCAATCACTAAAACCACTCTCATGCCTTTTACCACACCAACATACAGACCTATACCCAAAACATACACCTCACCCCATACCATCTCCCAACAAACAAACACCGTCCAAGCCACCCCACGACCTCAAAACGCCCCCCCACCCCAAATACCCCACCAACACTAACGCCAACTAGTCCCCCACCATCCCCGACCCTACTACACAACAACATAATTATGATACATGTCCAAAACCCCCCAAAAACTCCCGGGTTGCATCCAAAACCTATCCAGCCATCCCCCTACAAACATTCCCCAAACAATACACTTCTCAATAAAATCCAAAAACCCATCACCCAAAAAACACCCCACTCCGACCAACGGCATTTAATCAAACCCCACACACGCAACCTTTACAGTTACCCATCCTCCTACCTTACCACCCATCTCACCCCTCTACGAACTATTAAAACCCATACAGTCCCCTCACAAAATCGATCATCTATCCCCCTCATCCTCCCTGCCCCCCATCACGTAAAGATCACCGACCCAACCACACCCTCCAATCCCCCCACCCCACATTCTGTCTATCATATTCTACCACCCACCCCCCAGAACATAAGACGACAATCAACAAAATATATTTATAATTACCGCACCAGAATATTCTTTCCTCTCCCCCCCTTCTCTTCCCTTCTGCTCACACATCCAAATCTGCAAAAAAACCCAAATATCACCATTCCATCTCTCCTAAAAACCCACCCGTCCCCTCCCCCCCACCCCCTTCCTCCCATACTGTACCGAATATCCGTCCCCCCCCCGCAACCCCAATCCCCTTCCCTCCTCCCCGCCCTTCTCCCCTTCCTAACACTACCCCTAACCACATCCTAGCCATATTTTCAAAAACAACCACTCACCCCCCCCTACATATCTACTTTCCCACTTACTTCCCACTTCCAATAACAGTCCTCCATAAGTTGTTCATCCCTCGTCTTATTCCATAAATCTATTCCCAATACATCTCATTCCTTCCTGCCCTTCCTCCCCCTCCCCTCCACCAAATTTCAATTTTCTCGACCCCATTTTAACCCTAACCTCTCAATCCAAAACAAAATTACCATTAACCACACACCAGCTCTCCCCCTACCATAAACTACTTGCTGCATAAAAATAATATTCAGAACCCTAACCCCACAGTCCTTTAACCGTCAACACGAATATTTTACCTAAAAAAAACAACCCAAAAAATTGACTAGAATTCTAGCTAACATATTATTTACAAATAATTCCTATACCGGCCTTGACTCACATTAAAACCGCAGTCCAGGTCCTGCCGCCATCATCAACGCCCCACCTCTTCCCCCATCCTCTAAAAATAAAACCATACCCCGGCCCCACCACATCCTAAACCACTAGACCTCCCTACCAAGTCACTGTTCCCCCCTATATACCCAACAGCCCCTAACACCCAACACAAACCATAGCCCCCACCAAACTTCCGCCCGAAATAGCAAATACATACCACTATAAACTCAAAAATATAAAAAAATCAGTCCCTAGTTTTTGGGAATACCCTAATTCCATAAATCTCAAAAATACTAACACACCTTCTCCCCCAAATCTCAAACCCTTCCCCCAAACTCCACCCACCAACCCCTATATCACTATACCCCTAAACCCCATCCAACCTAAAACCACAAACTAATCCTGTTTACTCTCCTATGCTCGTAATCACCTTACTCGCCCTTCATATCCAATAACACATTAACAAGCCTTGTTCTTGGGGTATTTCGTGTAATAACATTGCCCATCCACCACCCTCCTAATAACCCGCCCCCCCAGTCCAAGACTACTCATACCAAAACTCCGAAACCCATCATAATCCTTACCCTTTCGTATTATTAATTCCATCCTCTTTTTAGTATTTAACCATAATTAATATGTCAACCAAAAAAACCACCTAACCTCACTCCTCCTAGTATCCCCTCCAAATTAATCATAAAACAAGCCCCACTTCTGGCTACCCCACAATCATCCTTTTAAAACCCCCCACCAATACACACCCACTCTTAAAGCTTGAATAACGAACCCTCCACCACCACCCCCAAAACCACCACCAAATTCTTACACTTTTACTATCAACCACCCTATAGAACCCCTATCCCCAAACTAAAACTTTTAAATTCAACCCTAAAAATCACAACCCACCGGATCCCTAAACAACCTACGACCACAAAACCCTGAAAACCCCTCCAACCTAACACCAACCCCACAACCCCAACACACACCATTCCCCATCACCCACTAAAAATTAACACACTATAACATACTGACGCGCGATCACTCATTATAGTGGTCTTATCCGTTCCTTTTAACTTAAAGCATTAGTTATAACATTCTCCTTTCCAGAATGATAACGAGTTTTTACCTATGATGGTGTTACCAATACTAACTTCTATAGCATTGCGTCGACGTTGAATGGGTTACTTGTTGTGGATTACTTATCTTAATCCCCCAAACCATGGTGACACATTTTGTTTTCTTAACATAGAGAGTATCATTGATACGGATTTTCAACTCCTTGTATATACCACTTAAGGTTTTTCATCCTTGACATTTTCCTCCTTAATTGCCTCAGCTTAACGTTCAAGTTTTAAATTTATTGCGGTGGCTAAAGTTTGAATCCTAGTGGCCTTATCCGTTCCTTTTGACTTAAAGCGTTAGTTATAACATTCTCCTTTCTAGAGTGATAACGAGTTTTTACCTATGATGGTGTTACCAATACTAACTTCTATAGCATTGCGTCGACGTTGAATATGTGATTTAGTAAATTCCTTAATGGTGAGCAATTTGATGGTGAATTATCCTAGGGCGACTAGTGATGCGTCTAGACTGTTCGGCTTAGGATTTAGCATAAGATGATGTCGAATTTATATAGTAAGGTGGCGTAAAGGTCTACTTAGTTGCTATGGTTACTAATTTAGTTTCCCGTGACAAACATGTTTCATGAATATGCACACAAAACTTGATATAAATAGAAAATTGGTTCTTGATAAAATTTTTATGGTGACTACTCTCAGCCTGGCATGGTCCTTCCTAAATTATACATAGGTGACCAGGCTATGTATATTTGAGGTCTAACAATACGATGCTCATTTTCATCAAAATGAGGTTATGTAAAAAGTAGTATCAAAATGGTTTATAGTGTGAGAAAATAATTCACAAGATAGAAACAAGATAGTTTATAAGATGACAACAAAATGATTTGTGAGATGACCAAACGACGGTTTATAAGACAATGGTTAAATATCTCAAGATAGTAAAATAATTTGTCAACGATAGTAAAATGGTTTATCATGTGATAGTAAAATGTTTTATAAAGTTATAATGCTTCAGAGAGTGGTTTGCCTGAATAAATGGAAATTGAAGTAAAATTGAAGTAAAATTGATGAAATTTTCACGATTCATTAATTTGATAAATACTTTAAAATCATGCAGTACAACAGGAATTTAAGAGAAAGTACAATGAGAATTCTTAAAGGAAATAAAGTCTATGATAGTTCCAACTTAAGTTTAACTAGGTAATAGGTCTCTCATTAGATGTTAACATTAGATGTCGTGACGTTAGAGTCTTCAGGAGCTTTTCCTTTCCAGTACTTGTCCACACAGTTTAGAAACTTCAATAGTGGACATTTCTTCCTGTAATGTCCCAGATTTCCACACTGATAACAAGTAACCTCAGTTTTCTGTTTTGCCATTGAGGGCCTTGGTTTTGCTTTCGAAACTGGGATCCTACAATCTCCTGTTTGGTGACCCACCCGCTTGCACTTGCCACACTTTGCCGCACACGGGCCAGTGTGGTGATACTTGCACTTGTTACAAAATGGTAGGTTTCCAGCATAGGCTTTCTTGTTGCTTGACTCAGTAGTGTGTGCTCTAAACACCTTATGCTCTTTGTTTTGTTGGCTTGAGCTTCCATTGTGGTTAACTTCTTACTTGTTCTTGTTGCTAGCATTCTCTGCTACCTTGTCTTCCTGTCATTTTGTAGGTTCTTTAATTTCACACACACTTAAAAACTTAGAGAGAAAGTTAAAGAGAGAATGGATGGGAGAATACACCAAAAACACACATAAGAAATGAGAGAAATGCATTCAACCAACACCCCCTCCATATGTGGAGAGGGTTAATATACTTACATAGTTGGGCCAGGCCAGGCTTTCTATGGGCTTTCCTTGGACTTTCTATAAGCCGGCCCGGTTAGATTACTTAGATATTACATTGAATTGACTAACTATTAATATGGCTCGTGAGATCGATAATGATCGTCACTTCACTAAAAACTGAATTCCTAACAATCTTCCCCTAAGGGACGGTCGTTGAGATCTCATAAATGATCAACACTTTCTGTGTTCCTAACAATCTCCCCCTAAGGGGTGATTATAGAGATCTCTCCTTATGACCTTGATCATTAATCGTTGAAGCTTCTTGTCTTGATCTTGAGTCCTTTCTGTGTAATAGTTGATCTTTCGTCTTGCTTCTTTGCGTAGTGATCATTGACTTTAGGCTTGAGCTTGTTCCTTTATCTTAACTTGTATGTGAATATGTGATCTTGAACAAGCATAATCTCGTTTTGCTATTTTGTAAACTTTCCCATCTTGTGAACTTATGACTTCTGGACCGACATGCTCATACCTTTCTTGATTTGATAGCTTGAAAGCCTTAATGATGCATCTTTCTTGAAGTTCTCTAACTTTAACCCTTTATCAATTCGATAAAAATGTTCGGTTATCAGAGTGACAGAAACTTCTTTGAAATTCTTTGACTTTAATGCTTCGTCACTTCAAGAAATACGTACGGTATCAAAGTAGCGAAAGTCTTGAAACATGTACTTGAGCTTTCATGATGTCTTTATGTTTGTCGGTCGGGTATGAGCATGTGGCTATGAATCTGTGAGTCAGCTGGAACCAGGTACCTTCATGACCATCTTTATGTGAATTTGCAATAAAAAAGTTAGCAATAAACCTGGGGGAAGAATATGGCTTTGTCATTCGCCCGTGTTTGGTTGTATTAACCTTCAAATCCGTGATGAACGACCTGTGATTAGTTAGATTCAATTTAAGAATAATCCACCTTTTACAATGATTTCCATCTGAAAAAAAAAAAAAAAAAAAAAAAAAATAGTATTGAATCTTTCTAAACACATATGTATTAGATTTTCATCGAACTCAGCATGTCTCTTTATCTGATACATCTCAAAGCATACAGCATGATAAGAGTGAACCCGAGTTACTATCTCAACCGATTAAAAAAAGTGATTTGAAAATTAATCGACTGTGTTCACTTGTTAAAGGTGGTTTTTTGTGACACATAGAGAGTTTTACAGCAATTTCCAAATTCATTAATCGTCGATGCATAACTAGAACAAGTTGATCATATAGAATGCACCAATGTTCTTCCATTTGTCACTAAAGCTTGATTCTAAGAATCGCACAAGTCACCTACCATGAGCTTGTTTGATGTTGGCTCAAGCAGGATTTCCATCTTCATTGTGATTACTTGAGTATCACTCTGATGTTCTGGCAAAATCACAAGGATAATGCATAGGACTCTTTATATATCTCTTGTTATTCACATTGTGTAAGATAGCAAGCATACTTTTGACAAGTGTCCTAATGAGATTTATGGATGATCTCTTTTGGCTCTAGACTCAATAGTGCATTTTGGTTTTAGTGATCGGAGGCTGGAGCAGACTGCCTCCTTTTCAATATCAACTAACTCGGAGTGAGAAAGTTAATAGAAATGCGTGTAATCTCCGTGAGAAATGAAACAAGAGTCTGTTGAGAGACCTTGAGTGGTTAGGGAGGGTTGTGCATAGCGTCACTAGGTCCATGACTATCTTCAATGTGAGACAACAATTTAGTGTTTCTGACAGTTTATGTATTGACCCAGTTTCTGCCTATGTGTATGGAGGGCTTCTTTCTTTTCACCCTTGTTAGAACCCGAAACCACTTTCACTTCACCATTTGAATCAAGAAAAATAAGATAGGATATATGAAAGAATTTTAGAGTGAGGTTAGAGAGAGAAAGTAGAGAGAAGAAAAATGAGAAAGGTTGAATTGCAAGTGTGTGAAAACAAATGAACCAACACCCTCTCCATTCATGGAGAGGGGTATTTATACTTACACCACATGGGCTTTGTTAGGCTGAATGGTGTTTGACTTGGGCCGGGCTCGAGATTACAATAAACCTTAGTTCGGAACTAGTACAAGATTAGATTACGTTCACGAGCCCGTTTACCCTTCTAGCCTATTACAACATTACATAAATAAATAATAAATGACCGAGACCTAATATTCCTAATGAACGAACTTCTTGTTCGACTCAATATTTTGGGGCTAACAATCTCTCCCGAAGTGAGTTCATTGTGACACACCTTCATGAGATCAATGAGATTGCTTTTGTCGTTAAGCTCTTGAGTCTTTAGTCTTTATTATGTTGAAGGCTTGTTCCTTCATGCTGTGTGATCTTTGATCTTGAGCCTTTGTCATTGTCTTTCGACTTCGTCTTTACGTCCGAGATCTTTAAATCTTTATCCTTCAGTCTTGATCGTATTTGCCACCTTGCGATCTTGTGTCTTGACCAACATGCTCATACTTTGCATCATGTTGAAAGCTTGCTAACAATCTCCCTTGATAGACTTGATATCTTAAAGGAAGATCTTGTTTATCAGAGTTTGCGAAAGTCTTTGTCTTTAATACTTGAGCTTTCATGATTCTTGAATCTTGATGCTTATAGTATGTCTTTGTAGTTTGAGCATGAGCATGTGGTAATGAATCCGACTCTGCTAGAATGAGGCTACAACACCGTCGTTTGTACCTGCATTTAAATGTTAGTGATAAACAACAGATATGGACGAATATGGCTTTGTAATTCGTCGAGATCGGTTGCATTAACCTTCGGTTTCGTAGGACCGTTTTACAATATAATTATTGTACCAGTGATCAGGTAGATTCAAAGAATCTCCTTGATAGGGTTTCCAGCTTAAATTTTTAGATCCTCTAATGCGTATGCATTAGATTCACCGTACTTGCTTTTTCTCAATACCGGAACGTCTCAAAGCAAAAAACATGATATGAGTGAATCAGATAGTTACTATCTTTCTTATTAAGT
>BQNB010046776.1:4328-43510 GCA_026074375.1 Tanacetum coccineum
TCGTGTTTTATTCGTTTTAACTCCGTTTTTAGTGATTCTTTCTAGCACTTCTTCGTAATTAAAAGTTCTATCTAATTAATGATGTTTTCAAAATAAATATCTCTGATATGAACAGTAACTTTTATAAAAGTATTTATTATCATAAACTTGCGTAATTCATAACTCCTTCATTATTGATCTTAAAATTATGATTCTTAATGTTTTGGAATCCAAAAAATACGTATTATCTGAGAAAAATAACCATTTGTATATATCAGAAGTGAAACTTAATTTTTTTTATAAAATTTCTTTTGTAAACGCGTTTATTATCGCGTAACTTGTAAATACCGTATCTCCTTCGTTATAAATCTATTTTTTGAGTTCTTTATAAGCCTATGATCCTTGTAACATGTAGTATTTTATAAAATTATAAAATAAATATGCTAAAATTCGAATTTGATCAGACCCTTTTGGTATTTTGGTAAAAATGTGTTTAATCACTTTTTCATTTAGTCACTTTGTTACAAGTCCTTTACAACACCATATATCACATGTCTTACATACTTAGGGTCCTTAGTCTATCATTTGTCCAAATATTGTCCAAGAATCACAAGATCTGTTGGGAATTAAAAGTCTTCTTAATAATGTTAAATATTAATGCTACTAGTCAATGATAAAAGAGAAATTTCAACTAGAGACATTAATGTTGATTGAAGACATTAATGATAATTGAAGACTTTATGTTGATGAGAAGTTTAATTGAGGTGGTTAATGTTGATTGAGGAGTTACAATTGATTATGGAAAGTATTGAATACATAAGTAAACTAATTACAACTGGTGTATCAATCTTTGTTATTGAATACTTAATTATGGTATTTAATATGGTTGACTAGATATGTTAGGAAAATATTGTAAACTCTAATGGACTTCTTGGTGTATAAAAGCATTGAAGCTTAATAGAAATCAATAGCAAAGTTAGTATTATATTCTTCTTAATACTTGTGTTAAGATTCCGCATTAATACTTGATATTCATAGTCAGTGTCTATCACATAGTTGATTTGGATTTATTCAAGTTAGCTATTGTCTTACAAAGGCTATATAGATCCATCACAAGGACCTACAAGAAACTCTATTGGTGGCCTAACATGAAGGCAATCATCGCAGAATATGTTGGCAAATGTTTGACATGTTCTAGAGTTAAAGCAGAATGTCAAAAGCCATCTGGCTTATTGGTACAACCGGAAATTCCTATGTGGAAATGGGAGAGGATAACAATGGATTTCGTTACAAAGCTACCCAAAACCTCAATTGGACATGACACCATCTGGGTCATTGTCGATCGCCTTACTAAATCAGCGCATTTCATACCCACTCGAGCGACTGATAGTATGGAAACTCTTACAAGGTTATATATCAAAGAAATAGTCTCTCGACATGGCGTACCAATCTCTATCATCTCGGATCGTGACAGTCATTTCACATCCAGATTCTGGCAATCATTGCAAAATGCTTTGGGTACTCAACTAGACATGAGTACAACATATCATCCTGAAACCGATGGACAAAGTGAAAGGACTATCCAAACACTCGAAGACATGCTGCGAGCTTGTGTTATAGATTTCGGGAAAGGATGGGATAAACATTTACCATTGGTAGAATTTTCCTACAATAACAGTTATCATGCCAGTATCAAGGCAGCACCGTTCGAAGCACTTTATGGTCGAAAGTGTAGATCACCTGTTTGCTGGGCCAAAGTTGGAGATTCTCAACTTACGGGACCAGAAATAATTCAAGAAACCACTGAAAAGATCGTACAAATTCATCAACGCTTGCAAGCTGCAAGAGATCGACAAAGAAGTTACGCCAATGTGAGACAAAAGCCTCTAGAATTTCAAGTTGGCAATCGTGTTATGTTGAAAGTATCACCTCGCAAAGGTATCTTTCGATTCAGAAAATGAGGAAAGCTTAATCCCCGATACATTGGACCATTCAAAATCCTTAAATGAATTGGTCCAGTGGCATACAGACTAGAGCTTCCTGAAGAGCTTAGTAATATCCACAATACTTTCCATGTTTCTAATCTCAAGAAATGCCTATCCGATGAATCCCTCATTATTCCAATGAAAGAACTCCAACTCGACGACAAACTCAACTTTGTAGAAGAACCAGTGGAGATTATGGATCGTGAAATCAAGCAATTAAAGCGAAGTCGTATTCCTATAGTTAAAGTGCGATGGAACTCTAAAAGAGGGCCAAAGTTTACATGGGAATGCAAAGACGAAATTCGTGCCAAATATCATCATCTATTTTCAATCATCACTTCAACATCAAATTAAATCTCGGGACGAGATTTCTGTAAGGATGGGGGACTATAACAACCCGCAATTTTCATAAATGTAAATATCCATCTATTAAGTTAGATGATGTACAATCTATCAATTATATATGAACTCACCTTTTTTAGGGAAATTTTTTGCTTTATTACATTACTTACTTTGCCAATATCTCGATGTACAACATTTCTTGCATAGCTAAAGTTAACGGGCTCAGGCAACCTACATAGGGCAATCCTATCTTCATATATGTTAAGAAATCATCATTATATGTCAAGTAAATATCATAATATCATTCTTACAAAGTACATTACTCATATAAGGTACCATTTGCAACATTATATCAAAACATGCTTTAAACCGTTACTGTATGCCTCTAAACCCTAATATCATGAAAGATTAATATCTAAAGTGAATGCACAAGATACTAAATCATATGCACAAGAAATATAACATATCATTTTAAATATAAAATCTCTTCAAGTCAAAGTATAAGTCTCTAAAAGCTTAATGTACAAGTCATTAAGCATGATCTCTAAAATAGCCGTTTTACCTCCGTTTTCATTCTAATTTCTTCACCATCACTTGTGTACAAGCTACTACACTCAATATATAATGTTTAAACCCTAATTATTCTATTCATAAGCTTTCATACATCTTTTTACACTTAAAACCCTAATTTAAAACCCTAAACCCTAAAAACGAGCTAGTTTCTGAACCATGACCCGTTTCTTGATTTTTGTCTATTGTAAACTTAAACCAACTCTCAAATAAGTGATAATAACATAAATTACAACATTATCAATCGCTTTCCATCATCATTTCACCATATTAACAACAATGTACAAGAAACAAAGCTAGAAAATAAATGCACAAGCTACTAAATCATATGTACAAACAATATAACATCTCATTTGAAATATAAAATATCTTCAAGTCAAAGTACAAGTCTTTAAAATAGCCGTTTTACCTCGTTTTCATTCTAATTTTTCACCACACTTGTGTGCAGCTACTTACAACCAATATACATGTGTAAACCCCTAATTACTTCTATTCATACATCTTTTTACACTAAAATACCAATTCAATAAACCCTAAACCTATAATCTGAGCTAGCTTTCTAAAACCATGGATCATTTCTCATTTTTATCCATTGTAAAAACCCAAACCAACACTAATTAAGTATATAAACTTAATTTAAGACATTTTTCAATCATATTCCATCATCATTACATCAATTTACTTCAGCTAGATGCAAAACGAATCCAAGAAACCCTAATTGTGCCCTAATTGTGATTTTGACCCGTTTCTAAGCTATAAGCTCAAGACCAGGTTCTATGCGCTTATTGATAAGTGTAAAATACACATATCCATTTATACCTAAAATAATCCAATTAAACCCAAAACAGACCAAAAATGGCAAAAATATGCTTGTATTTGTGTTTTGTGTACGCAGGTATGGATAAGTCAAAAATCACAAGAAAACAGTCAAAAGCAAGCAAACACGGACACGAGAATCAAAAGAGTACAAAGCCGAAGCCCCAAAAGACCAAAGCCTTAGCCAATTTTCATCTTCAAGGGCCATTCTTGCAATTTCCAAAAGATATTTATAACTTGAAAGAAAGAAAAGAATTCAAGGACCAAATGTGCACCCTTCCAAACTTCAACAGTTTTAACTGTCAAAGAAGAAGCGGGAACCCCTTTTACTATTCATCATCTCCCCCAGTTTCACCATCATGGTAAATCAAGGGGCAAATAGAAATTAGAGGGTGCGTTGGTCAATTCAAGGGAGAGCAAGCACAAATGAAGGGTCAAATTAGTCTAATCAAGGGGATACTTATCCAAGCCCAAGCTCAAAGGCCACGTAATCAAATAAAGAAGCACAAATTGTGATGGGTTTTGTGCTAAACTCACTCACAAAACTAACACAAACGTCACATCAAAGAATGCCACGCTGGCAATCCTCAGGTGTCCACTTCTTGATCAAACGGTCACAATTGATGATCAAATGATTGAAGAAATGAATGGCAGAGATTAAAAGTTTGGAGAGCAAGGCAGAGGTCCTAGAAGCTTCAGCTTGGCACTATAAAAAGACCTCACTTCTCACACACACATCATCTAGTTTTGGAATCCGTTTTTCTTTCTTTGTTATCTAGTTTTTATATAATTTTTAGCTTAAATTCGTATTTTTACTTAAATGTTCTTGTAATTTCCTTTTCTAGTAATGTAATTCAGTTTTCAATTAATGAAATTCAGTTTTAATTTGTCATAAGCTCTTCTTATTTTCAACCTTTAAGCTTATTAATAAGCTAAAATTGGTCTCAATAAGCTACCTTCATAAGCTCTTTCAGTCTATAAAGCTAAAAAATAGAGCTGTTTGAATTCAGTATTAATCTTATCTAAACCTTAAATCAGTTAAATCTATTATGGATCTTATTTGTATCTTAGCTTTTGAAGGGGATCTTACCTGAAGAGACCCAAGGACTATAATATAGCTATTAATAAGCTAGAAGCTTGTAGTGCCTTTTTGGTCCTCTTGTTTAGCTAGAGGAGTTTGTAAGTTTCTCTGTCAGTTTCCTTTAAATTCTAGTTTTTAAAGATTGATGTTATTTGCTTGCTATGTTTTAGTTTTGCTTAAATGCTTATTCTCTTTGCTTTTGTGTTTAAATGTCTTTTCTAAATGCTATTTAGTTGTTTGTCCTCATCTGTTTGTGTTTAAGTAGTTATAGATAATTAGTTACTCATTTCTGTCATAAAAACTCATAAAATCCAAAAATATTAGTTTAATTAGTTAAGATCTTATAATTTTGCTTATTCAGTTGTTTAATCATGATTGTTAAGTTTGTTTTAAGCTAGTTTTTATCTGGTATTTAGCACTTGTTCATTAGATTTCTCTTAAAAAGCTTTTCTCAATTCTGTCATAACTGATAGTAGTGTTTTGGTTTTTTGTGCAACTCTTGATTTTACCTAGCAGTACTAACCTCAGTTTGTATGCTGAACCTTTGCACTACCAGTACTAACTTCCAGTTAGTACTGCTTCACCTCAGTTAATACTGTTTGCTTTAATCTCAGTTGATTAGTTTTAGTTTTAGCTTATTTAGTTTTAGTCTTCATTTTCTAGCTTATTTCATTGCTTATTTAGTTTTCAAAAGTCAAAATTGCACCAGCAGTACTTTCACTTGAAAGTACTGCTGAATATTTACACTACCAGTACTAACCATAAGTTAGTACTGCTGTGTTCTCAGCCCCATTTTTGATAAGTAATTTTAGGATTTAGCTTATTAAATTCAGTAGGATTCAAGTTTTAATATAGCTTAATACAGTTTAAATCTTAATTTGCAATTTCTAGCTTATTTACTTAGTATAATTTAGCTGTCTAAAGTCATAAAAAACTGTAACTCCAAAAAAAAGTACTTAAAAAACTTTAGGTAAAGATTTAAATTTGGTTATTTGCTTATGGGACTAGATTTTATAGCTTAATTAGATAGTTGTATAAGTAGTTTAAAGTCCTTAAAGTTTTTAGAGTATTTAATTTAGCTTTTATAATGTTTTTATATCTTGCTTGGATCTTGAGTTTCTTTGCTTGTTTCCTGAGTTTGCTTACTTCATGATCAATTTCAGTAGATTAAAAAAGTAGTTTAAGCTTTAGTTTCTTTCATTTCTATAGATTTTTAAAAAAAAAAAAATAAAAAAAAAAAAAAAAAAAAAAAAAAAAAAAAAAAAACAAAAAAAAAAAAAAAAAAAAAAAAAAAAAGAAAAAAAAAAAAAAAAAGCACCTCATAAGCTCTTTAGATTCTTTCCTTTTTCTTTTGATCAGTTTGAGTTTTCTATAAGCTTATTTTCTAAAACAAGGAAAACCTCCTTTTTGTAACAGCTAAGATAAGATCTTTGAGAGCTTTTGTGAGTTTCAGCCCAACGTAGCCGTTATTATTTTGTTCCCACTAGTTTCTTCTATAACTTTGCTTCTTTGAGTTTTTCATAATAAGCACTCTTCAAATTTCATCTTAATTCGGGCCTTAGCTTGTTATCGGGGTAGATACTCAGGGTAGAAAGTGTAACTTTTCGATTTTAATTGGTTTTTCAGTTGTCCCTCCGTTTGTTTGTTAGGTTCCCCTTTAGTTCTTAGGTTTTTGCCACCATTGTGTGAAATATAAGCCAAAAACCACAATTCAAGCCCTAGATAACCCGAACTAACCCGCGACCCCCTTTTTGCAAATTTGACCTATTTTAAACCCTTTCTCTTGCAAATAACTCATGCACATGCAACCCTAAGCAGCTTCTACACCTGCTAACACAAATATCTTGCCTCCCTTGGTCTCCAAGGAGGCCACATCACCTCTTTTTGAGTCAAAACAGTCGCGACAGCCCATGGAGGTATCCACCTCCTTAATCTACAACTATATCCTTCACAACTCACCCTATAGCTTCCATACCTGATCTAATAGACCCTCCAAGTGTCTCACATTAGATTACAAAGGTTATTTAGCCCTCTTGGTCTCGTTCGACTATAAATAGGAGTCGTTATTCTAGGCGTACGAAGCTAAAAGTCCCGATTCTGACCCGTTTCTACGCTATAAGCTCAAGACCAGGCTCTCTAAACTTATATTATGTATTCATACCTTTATAATGTTCATATTATCATGCTAAAATCATAATATAAAGCTTTGAACTCAAAAACCTATGTGTTTTACCTTTTTGATCCAAAACTGTACACCCGAAACCCTAATTTCATGTTTTTACTTAATCTATAAGCTAAGCTTGTAAACTATTGTTATAATCTATCCCAATAAGCTTAACTAACATTAAAATAAGTGCTTTGATAAGTCATGAAATAATTTGAGCTTAAAACCCGCGCGTTTTCATTTTAAAACCCTAATATGACCCGTTTTGCTTCCTAGCTTAACGAATCATTAATTTAAACTTGCATTGTGTTAAATCTTCATATTTTAGTTTATTATAACTTATAAATGTCTATTGAAATGTTAAAATAAGCTTGCATGGCAATTTGGACATGTTTTGTAAAAATTATCCATGCAAGGGGTATATATTGTAACTTTCAGAAACTTATAACTAAAAGGACTAAAAGTGTCATTTTATCAAAGTTATAACTACAAGGGTCTATTATGTCACTTTTTAAAGTACAAGGTTTACTTGGTATATCTTTTAAACTTGAGGGACCAAAGTCGTAAAAGTGCAAACTCCAAGGGTATATTCTGCCACTTTTCAAACTCAAGGGTCTAAAATGTAACATTTTGAAAAAGTATAAAAACACATTCAAAACATTACAAGACATAACTTTAATTAACGCTTGACGTGCTTAACATTTCCAGATATTGAATAAAATGCTTAAAACTGCTTATGTTATAACTATTATATCATTCATCATCGATGTGCTTTCAAAAATCATGTCCCGGATTCATATCATACCACAATACTAGGGAGCTTCATATTAAGGAGTTTCATCTTGGTATTACGTTCTGACTGAGTTGTTGGGTTTACGATTTAAAGTGCCCTAGCTCCTCAAACGTTTACTGAATGACTTCTGAATTATGATGGCCCGAACGGTGTTATGATAATTTTAATATCAAAACCGACATCGATGTAAAATCTTACATATTCAATCAAACTAAGACTTGACATATATTACCCCAGGTTGCCCGTGACGAAGCCGTTACTTTCATTTCATATACATTTGCTATCAATTTCCCTATAACTGTTCAGGTGAGTTCATAGCCTCGCATTTCAATCTTTTTATAAACCCGCGAGGGGGATACATGCTATAAACATGAATGCAATTATTTCTGTATGCTATTTCAATTTACTATTGCCTAAGTAACTGCTTTGCCTTTAAGTCCCCATAATCATGAACCGTTAATTACTCTCCGTAGTAAGCGCGAATGATGTGAATAGATCTATTTGGGCTGGACTCCCCGTTGGTGTACCCAGTTACGTGTAACCAATTGCACATCATTAGAAATCACGCGGGTATTTTGGCAAAGGTACCCGCAGGGGCTATAACGTATCATCATACCCTAAGGCTTCGGATTCATGAGCTAATGGCAATAATAAATATGTTTTCAATACCGGGTGTATATCAACGTAACCCGAATATCGCATTTGCATTCAAATTATATTACTTAAACCTATGGATTTCACTCAACCTTTGTGTTGACTTTTTAGCATGTTTTATCTCAGGTAACTAATGGCACGGAGTGACGAGGACATGAAGATGGAAAAACCGTTATCATTCAAACTTTATTGTATAGATTTTAGGAACCTCTCTTTTGTAAAAACTCTGATGAAATAAATGAATGATAACTTATTTTTATAAACGACTCTTTTTTATTCGTTTTCTATGATTATGATTGTTGTACCTTTGAAGTAATACCCCAGATTAGCTTCCGCTGCTATATGTAAAAATGGGGGTGTTACAGATTTGGTATCAAGAGCCTACATTATAGAGAACAAGGTTGAAACCTTAACTATAACTACTTTTCTTTTTCCATCCTAGAAAGTCCTCCATGCCGTTATATCTTCTGGAATGATATGTAAAGATACATAACTATTATATAAATAACTTATATTATATTGGATGGTTATAGTCATGTCTTCGTCCCCTCGTTCTACTATCACTTCATCTGAGTTCGACATGGAAAATGCTTTTTCCACTATGAATATTCATAACTATACTTCAGCTTCATTAGCTACATCAGGAAGCACTTCTTTTAACTCTTCGGAAGATTCTAGCGATGGTATAATCCCGTCAACATTCTCATTTTTCTATAATAATCCGTATTTGAAGGACGTACGAGCATTTTATGCTAAAGAATAACCTATTCCACCACCGGATCCTATTACTCCACCAGCTATTTTAACTCCATCTCCGATATTACCACCTTTACTACTGTTTAATCCTCGATATTTCTTGTTCCTAAAGAATTATTACCACCTAAGAAGCAAATTCATCCCCCATCTTCATCTTTAACTACGTTATTTAATTCATCTCGGAAGCAAGCCTGTATCCTAGCATCACCATCAGTCTCAACTTATACTCCTATCTCACCTTAGATATATGAATTAGGGAAAACCTCTATTAAGATGCATGCAGAACACCATGAGAAACAAACTGAAAGCATTCTGAATTACTTAGAAGAACCCTCTTTTCACTGTATGAGATAATGAAAGAAAGATCTTGTTATTGATTGGATATCATGTCTCCATTAATTTGATTAAGTTATAAACCTAACTACAAGAAGCGCGCACAATATTATTGAACAACAGAAGGAAGCATATTGGGTCAGAGTAGACAGATTTCTTTTGTTCGCTTTAGGATTTCTGATTTAGAAATAACCCTTGAGGATATCCAAGATCGCCATCAGCTATATATGAAGAATCTTATGGAACACACTTCATGAACTTCAAGACTACTAGATCAAAACCTTATCTTTATCGCTTTTATCTAAGGAAACGTAGTATAAGTAGCAACACCTGTCAGATCTTAGGTTATGTAAGATAAGTTACCTATAAATAAAGTTGAAATTCCATTCTACCTTACCGTTTCAATATCATATATGTCATTTCTTATTATCTTCGTCTTCATCATCAATTAACTAGGCCACCACCCGATTATCCCTTCAATGAGTTTATCTATGCAGAGTTAGATAACTCATTATAAATCATACTACGACCACTGGAAAGTGAACTAATCCCGAGGAATCTAATAAGTCAAATGCTTGTTTGAACGTTCATATCTAAAGATCTTAAATTCCAAAACTTCCTGTTATATCCTACAATGTAATATCAAGGAATATGTATTTCTTGTTAGAACTCACACAATGATATTCAATATCACTAAGTATGAAAATTTTCATTTTTATACAATGACTTATGATTTGACTATCATTATCTGGATTCTTATTACATGTTATCTTATGTTGACAGAATACCTCCCAAAAGGATGTCAACATCTGAAGCACCAGACCTGACTCATGCTACCATCGAGGAACTAGTTGCTCATAGTATTGTCGTAATTCTGAAAGCACAAGCTACAATGATGGCAAGTACAAACAATCCCAACTCTGAACCAAGAAAAACTTCGGTAGCAAGGAAATGTAATTACAAGAAGTTTACAAGTTACCAACTCTTCTATTCAATGTAGGACAAACGCGTGGTCTCCATTCGACTGGTTTAACCGGACTGAATCATATTTTATCGTATGCAATGTGCTGAGGAGACAAAGCTAAGTTTTGCTGTTAGTACCCTTATAAGGAAGATTTATTCTAGGGAATTCATTTACACAGTCTATTGGATAGAAGAAGCCTATAAGCTCACTGGTCTTGAATTTAAAAAACTCTTGATAGAGAAGTATTGTCCCCAAACTGAGATCAATAAATGGAAGAAGATATTACCATGACCCAGAAGTTAATAAAGCATGTAAGGAAACACAATTCTATACAAGAAACCAACAACCATAAATGAAAGTTTGACGATGAAAGAAACACCACCGACAACAATAACTACCCCAATGACCACAACAACAATAACCACTTCAACAATCATAACCAAAGCAATAATCACCATCAACAGCAGAATAAGAGACAAGAAACCTTCAGAGCTTATATTGCCAACAATGGATATCAAGGAAACTGTTCCTTGTGTACAAGATGCACCCTACATCACATAGGACCTTGCACTGTCAAGTGTCAAATTTGCAACAAGATAGGTCATCAAACCAGGAACTAAAAAAACAAAGGACTCTCGAATTACTAAATTAGATCCTAGTTATAGCTATGTTAGAACCTAACCACAGGGTGTGTGGTATAAATAAAAACACTTGTCAAATCTTGACTATGTAAAGTATAAAGGCAAGTTGTTCACGATATAATACAATTCCTTTTTATACCTTACTATTTCATAGTACCGTTAAACTTTACCCATGTGAACCGAGAGTAATCATCCACAATGACGAGGATGTACTTTTTCCTATTTACACTTGCAACACGCACAGGCCCACAAAGATCACCTGGTCTGAATTTAAAAGACTCTTGATAGAGAAGTATTGTCCTCAAACTGAGATTAAGAAAATGGAAGAAGCCATTACCATGACCCAGAAGTTAATAAAGCATGTAATGAAACACAATTCTGTACAAGAAACCAATAACCATAAACGAAAGTTTGATGACGAAAGAAACACCACCGACAACAATAACTACCCCAATGACCGCAACAATAATAACCACTCCAACAATCGCAACAACGACAACTATCAAAATAACCACAACAATCACAACCGTAACAATGATCACCACCATCAGCAGAATAGAAGACAAGAAACTGTTAGTACTTATCCTGCCAAAGGATACCATGGATACCTTCCCTTATGTACAAGATGCACCCTGCATCACACAGGAGTTTGCACTGTCAAGTGTCAGATTTGCAACAAGATAGGTCATCAAACCAGGAACTGCAGAAACAAAGGACCCTCGAATTACTAGATTAAATCCTAGTTATAGTTATGTTAGAACCTAACCACAGGATGTGTGGTATAAATAAAAACACTTGTCAAATCTTGACTGTGTAAAGTGTAAAGGCAAGTTGTTCACGATATAATACAATTCCGTTTTATACCTTACTATTTCGTAGTACCGTTATCCAGGGTTGCCCCCTGATTTTGTAAAACCTACCTTTCAAAATTAATCTTATTTCAGCATCATCATTGGTATGGATTAATTATCCAAGTATCATGCCAACATTTCTGCAACAAGAAAGTCATCCACATTCCTATCGACGGTAAAACTTTGATCACTCGAAGTGACCAAAACAAAACCCGACTAAATCTTATATCCTGTATAAAAACCAAAAGGTATATATCCAGGAGATCCGTTTTTCTTCTTATCCTTCAGAATATATATCAATCACCGGGAGTTGAATAAACTTACCTATCACCCAGAATCAATGACTTATTCGATCAACTTCAAGGTTCAAGCGTTTACTCAAAAATCGACTTAAGATCAGACTATCATAAATTGAGAGTAAGGAATGAAGATATTCCTAAGACTGCTTTCAGAACAAGATACGGACACTATAAAATTCAAGTAATTTGGTTTAATTAACACACCTACCATATTCATGGATCTCATGAATCAGGTGTGTAAACCATACTTAGACAAATTTATAATAGTGTTCATCGATGATATTCTTATCTACTCTTATAACAAAGAAGAACACGCAGAACATCTGAGAATAATTTTGAAATTACTCAGAAGGGAGGAATTGTATGCCGAATTCTCCAAATGTGATTTCTGGATCGGTATCGTGTGATTTAATGTCTCATTATCCTTCTCATAGTTTTATCTTCTACCTAATACCGTTTTGATATCATGTTTTATGCTTAAATAGGATGATTTATAATCATCTTATTGAAATGAATTAGGACGCTTCTTCATTTGAATAAGGAAATTATAAACCTCCGAACTATGAATTTATAAATTCTCAATTACAAGGATTGGGACGCCTCTGTTTGTAAATGACAAATTATAAATGAGTGGGCTTAAGTATGGCATTCGTACAAACAAGTTTCTTTCAAATCCGTTTGTACAAATAAATTCCTTATTATCATTATTACCTTCATACGGTTAAGTATCTAGTCATCATCTGTTCATTTCCAAAATTTATATCCAACATGATTTGCAACTCTCTTACAATTCATAATCATTTCTTGACATCACTCCGGCATTCAGCTAAATCTCGGGACCAGAAATAATTCAAGAAACTACTG
The DNA here is from genome assembly GCA_026074375.1 of Tanacetum coccineum. NCBI lineage: Eukaryota > Viridiplantae > Streptophyta > Magnoliopsida > Asterales > Asteraceae > Tanacetum > Tanacetum coccineum. The sequence continues at coordinate 17,421 of BQNB010046776.1, forward strand.
AAAAGATCGTGCAAATTCGTCAACACTTGCAAGCTGCATCGACAAAGAAGTTACGCCAATGTGAGGCGAAAGCCTTTAGAACTTCAAGTTGGCAATCGTGTTATGTTGAAAGCATCACCTCGCAAAGATATCTTTCGATTCGGAAAACGAGGAAAGCTTAATCCCCGATACATTGGACCATTCAAAATTCTTGAACGAATTGACCCAGTGGCGTACAAACTAGAGCTTCCTAAAAAGCTTAGTAGTATCCACATTTCTAATCTCAAGAAATGCTTATCCGATGAATCTTTCATCATTCCAATAAAAGAACTTTAACTCGACGACAAACTCAACTTTGTAGAAGGACCAGTGGAAATTATGGATCGTGAAATCAAGCAACTTAAGCGAAGTCGTATTCCTATAATCAAAGTGCGATGAAACTCTAAAAGTGCGACCAGAGTTTACATGGGAACGCGAAGATAAAATTCGTGCTAAATATCCTCATCTGTTTTCAATCATCTCTTCGAAATTCAATTAAATCTCGGGACGAGATTTCTGTAAGGATGGGGGACTATAACAACCCGTAATTTTCATAAATGTAAATATCCATCTATTAAGTTAGATGATGTACAATCTATCAATTATATATGAACTCACCTTTTTCAGGGAAATTTTTCGCTTTATTACATTACTTACTTTGCCAATATCTCGATGTACAACATTTCTTGCATAACTAAAGTTAACGGGCTCAGGCAACCTACATATGGCAATCCTATCTTCATATATGTCAAGCAATCATCATAATATATCAAGTCAATATCATAATATCATTTTTACAAAGTACATTATTCCTATAATGTACCATTCGCAACGTTATATCAAAACGGGCTTTAAACCATTATCGTATGCCTTTAAACCCTAATTCCATGAAGGATTTATCATCTAAAGTGAATCACAAGCTACTAAAGCATATGTAAAGTATTATAACATCTTCACTTCGAATATCAAATCCTCTTCAAATCAAAGTTCAAGTCCTTAAAAGCTCAATATACAATGTCATTAAGTATGATCTCCAAAATAATTGTTTTACCTCTTTTTTCACCATTCTAATCTCTTCACACCACCACTTGTGTACAAGCAACTACACTCAAAATATACATGTGTAAACCAAATTAGTTCTATTCAAAAACTATCATACATCATTTTACAACTCAAACCCTAATTTAAAACCCTAAACCCTAAACCGAGCTAGTGTCTAAATTCCAAAAATGACCCGTTTCCTGATTTTTATCCATTGTAAACCCAAACTAACTCTCAAATAAGTTATAATAACATAAATTATAACATTATCAATCATATTCCATCATTTTTTCACCATATTAACAATAATGTATAAGAAATAAATCTACAAAACCCTAATTATGCCCTAATTGGAACTTTAAAACCCGATACCCGACCATACTTCATTTTCTACCATTTTTAACCCAATACCACCTATGCAACTTTTGATTATAATCCTTATATAAGTCTTAGAATCAGTAACTCTATCATTATTAATCAAATGTACACGATTACAAGCTTTGAACACCCTAGATTGATGGCCCTAATGTACCCGAAACTCATAACCTTTGCATTTTGACCCATTTTGAAAGTTTTTCTTACAATCAAGCACCTTGATGACCATGCTACTTCATCCCTAAGCAGCTTACAAGCACCCTTCCTAAATATCTACTCCATTTCATGGTACAAAAATGAACCACATCACCCATTTGTCTCTTTTCTTAGCCACGACATCACCAAAGCAAGCCAACACCCTTAAGCTAGTTTCTAGCTTATACAACTCATTCTCTAACCTCTCCTCATCACCCTCTAGCCCTTACACATGTCCTATATCAGATCATAAGCATTCCTTGGCCACCAAGATCATTTCAACTATAAATAGAAGCATAAACTCTTCATTTGAACATCATGATCCTCATAATTTAGAGCAAAAATTAATAATTCGACAGATACGCCCAGGCCCCGCTTACCTCCCACCCAGTGTTCCCCCATACCACCTCACATCCCCCAACAGATTAACTCACACCTATACACCGCAACCCGACCCAAACCCAGCATCCCAGCACAAAAAATAGATACCCCTCCCCTACTTCCTCCTCTATAACCCTTACATAGAAGCAATCCTTTGCTCTAATAGATCCTAAGAGGTCTTAATAAGGCTCAAGTTCAGAAAGGAAGCAAAAGAAACCAAGAAACGAAGCCCGAGAGTCATTATTCTAGGCGTACGAAGCCAAAAGTCCCGATTCCGACCCATTTCTAAGCTATAAGCTCAAGACCAGGTTGTCTAAGCTTATATTCTGTATTCATACCTTTATAATGTTCATATAACAGCTAAAACTCATAATATAAAGCTGAACTCAAAAACCTTTTGTGTTAATACATTTTATCCAAAACCGTAACACCCGAACCCTAATTTTGATGTTTTTGCATATCTATAAGCTAAAAAAGCTTGTAAACTATTGTTATAATCTACCCAATAAGCTTAACCTAACATTAAAAGAAGTGCTTTGATAGATCATGAAAGAATTGAACTTAAAACCCGCGCTTTTCATTTTAAAACCCTAATATGACCCCATTTGGCTTCCTAGCTTAAACAATCGTAATAATTTAAAAACTTCGTTGTGTTATAATCTTCTATATTAGTTATTATAACTTATAAATGTCTATTGAATGTTAAAAAGAGCTTGCATGGCAATTTGGGAACATGTTTGTAAATATTATCCATCGCAAGGGGTATATATCGTAACTTTCGGAAACTTATAACTAAAAGGACTAAAAATGTCATTTTATCAAAGTTATAACTATAGGGGTCTATTATATCACTTTTCAAAGTGCAAGGTTTACTTTGTATATCTTTAAAAGTTGAAGGACCAAAGTCGTAAAAGTGCAAACTCCAAGGGTATATTTTCTGCCGACATTCAAACTCAAAAGGGTCTAAAAATGTAACATTTTGAAAAAGTATAAAAACACATTCAAAACATTACAAGACATAACTTTAATTAATGCTTGACGTACTTAACATTTCCAGATATTGAATAAAAACGCTTAAAACTGCTTATGTTATAACTATTATATCATTCATCATCGATGTGCTTTTAAAAAAATCATTCCCGAAATTCATATCATACCTACAATACTAGGGAGCTTTCATATTAAGAGCTTTCATCTTGGTATTTACGTTCTGACACCCTGAGTTTTGTTGACTTTACGATTTAAAGTGCCCTAGCTCCTCAAACGTTTACTGAATGACTTCCTGACTTATGATTGGCCCAACAAACGGTTTATCAACATTTTTAAATCAAAACCCAAACATCGATGTAAAATCTACATATTCAATCAAACTAAGACTTGCATAGTAACCATCCAGTTTTTGCCTGTGACGAAGCCGTTACTATTCATTTCATATACAGTGGCATCAATTTCCCTAGAACTATTTGTTGAGTTCATAGCCTCCGCATTTCAATATTTCATAATGTTTTTATAAGACCCGCGAGGGGGATACATGCTATAAACATGAAAGCAATTATTGTCTATATGCTATTCAATTTACAATTGACTAAGTAACTGCTTTGCCTTTAAGCCCCATAATCATGACGTTAATTTACTCTCCGTAGTAACGCGAATGATGTGATTAGACTCTATTTGGCTGGACTCCGCCGTTGGTGTACCCAGTTACGGTAACCAATTGCACATCATTAGAAATCACGCGGTATTTATGGCAAAGGTAACCCGCATGGGCTATAAACATATCACTATACCCTAAGGCTTCAGATTCATGAGCTAATGGCAATAATAAATATGTTTTTCAATACCGGGTGTATATCAACGTAACCCGAATATCACATTTGCATTCAAATTATATTACTTAAACCTATGGATTTCACTCAACCTTTATGTTGACTTTTTAGCATGTTTTTAACTCAAGGTAACTAATGAGGCACGGAGTGCGAGGACTTGAAGATGGAAAAACCGTTATCATTCAATATTGATTTTAGATGTAGGGACCTCCTTTGTAAAAACTCGATGAAATAATGAATGGTAACTTATATTCAAAATGAACTCTTATTGATTCTTTTCTAGATATGACGGTTGTACCTTTGAAGTAATACCCCAGATTAGCTTCCGCTGCTATCTGTAAAAATGGGGGTGTTACAGATTTGGTATCAGAGCCTACGTTATAGAGAACAAGGTTGAAACCTTAACTATAACTACTTTTCTTTTTCCATCCAAGAAAGTCCTCCGTGCCGCTATATCTTCTGGAATGGTATGTAAAGATACATAACTATTATACTATTATATAAATAACTTATTATTATACTGGATTGTTACAGTCATGTCTTCGGATCCCCTCGTTCTACTATCACTTCATCGAGTTCGATAAGGAAAATGCTTTTTCCAATATGAAGTCATAACTAATAACTTCAGCTTCGTCAAGATACATCGGAAGCACTTCTTTAAAACTCTTTAGAAGATTCCTAAGGGATGGTATGATCCTGCCAAAAATCTTACTTTTCTATAATAACCAGTATATGAAGAACGGTAATAAGCATTTAAGCTAAAGAATCACCTATTCTACCACCCAGATCCTATTTACTCCACCACTATTTTTAAAACAGTCCCATCTCCGGATTACCACCCTTCACTACTTTTTAAAAATCCTCGATATTTCTGTTTCCTAAAAGATTATTACCAACTAAGAAGCAATTTCATCCCCGTCTTCTCTTTAATCTACGTATATTTAATTCATCTCGGAAGCAAAGCTGTATCCTAGTCATAACCATACAGTCTCAACTTATACTCCTATCTCACCTTAGATATATGAATTAGGGAAAACCTCTATTAATATGCATGCAGAACACCATGAGAAACAAACTGAAAAAGCTTCTGAATTTACTAGAAGAACCCATTTTTCACTGAATTAAGAAAAATGAAAAAAGATTTGGTTAATGATTGGATAATTATGCCAAGGGTATTTTGATAAAGATTGAAAAACAAAACTAAGAAAGCCTGCTACAATGAAGACTGCATACTGGACAGAAACAAGAATTTCTTTCGTGTCTGCTTAGGATTTCTGATTTAGAAATGACCCTTGAGGATATCCAAGATCGCCATCAACTATATATGAAGAATATTATGGAACACACTTCATAAACTTCAAGACTACTAGATCAAAACCTTATCTTTATTGCTTTTTATCTAAGGACACGTAGTAGCAACACCTGTCAGATCTTAGGTTATGTAAGATAAGTTATCTATAAATAAAGTTGAAATTCCATTTTACCTTACCGTTTCAATATCATATATGTCATTTCTTGTTATCTCCATCTTCATTATCAATTAACTAGGCCACCACCCGATTATCCCTTCAATGAGTTTATCTATGTAGAGTTAGATAACTCATTATAAATCATACTACGACTACTGGAAAGTGAACTAATCTCGAGGAATCTAATAAGTCAAATGCTTGTTTGAACGTTCATATCTGAAGATCTTAAATTCCAAAACTTCCTGTTATATCCTACAATGTAATATCAAGGAATATGTATTTCTTCTTAGAACTCACACAATGATATTCAATATCACTAAGTATGAAATTTTAAATTTTTATACAAAGACTTATGATAAGACAATCATTATATGATCTTATACGTGTTAACTATGTTTGATAGAATGCCTCCAAAAGATATACAACAATTCTGAAGCACCATCCTGACCATACTACCATCCGAGAAACAGTATTTGCTCATAGCGTTGCCATAGTTCTGGAAGCACAAGCTGCAATAATGGCAAGTACAAACAATCTCAACTCTAAACCAAGAAAAATTCCTGTAGCAAGGAAATGCGCTTACAAGAAGTTTACAAGTTACCAACTTTTCTACTTCAATGGTACGGACGGTTTGCTGTTGGTCCTCATACGCTGGTATTAAAAACGGACTGAATCAATATTATCTCGTAGCAAATGTGCCGATAAAGAACAAAGTGAGATTTTGCTGTTTAGTACCCTCACTAAGGAAGCTTTAGTTATGGTGAATTCATTTACCTAGTCTATGGAATCGAAAAGCCTATAAGGATCACATGGTGCAGAATTAAAAGACTCTTGATAGAAAAGTATTGTCCTCAAACCGAGATTAGGGTAATGGAAGAAGCCATTACCATGACCCAGAAGTTAATAAAGCATGTAATGAAACACAACTCTGTACACGAAACCAATAACCATAAACGAAAGTTTGATGATAAAAGAAACACCACCGACAACAACAACAATAACTACCCCAATGACCGCAACAACAATAACCACTCCAACAATTGCAACAACAACAACTATCAATAATCACCAACAATAATCACAACACCACCAGCAGAATAGAAGACAAGAAACTATTAGTACTTATCCTGCCAAAGGATACCATGGATACCTTCCCTTATGTACAAGATGCACCCTGCATCACACAGGAGTTTGCACTATCAAGTGTCAGATTTGCAACAAGATAGGTCATCAAACTAGGAACTGCAGAACCAAAGGACCCTCAAATTACTAGATAATATCCTATTTAAGCCAGTTTAGAACCTAAACATAAGGGTGTAGTGGAATAATTAAAAACACTTGTCAAATCTTGACTATGTAAAGTATAAAGGCAAGTATTCACAGATATACAACAATTCTGTTTATACCTTACTATATTTCATAGTACCCGTTATCTAAGGGTCGCCTTCTTACTATTGTAAAACCTACCTTTCAAAATTAATCTTATTTCAGCATCATCATTGGTATGGATTAATTATCCAAGTATCATGCCAAAATTTTCTGCGACAAGAAAGTCATCCACATTCCTATCAACGGTAAAACTTTGATCACTCGAAGTGACCAAAACAAAACCCAACTAAATCTTATATCCTGTATAAAAATTGAAAGGTATATATCCAGGATATCCATTTTTTTTTCTTATCCTTCAAAATATATATCAATCACCGGGAGTTGAATAAACTTACCTATCACCCAAAATCAATGACCTATTCGATCAACTTCAAAGTTCAAGCGTTTACTCAAAAATCGACTTAAGATCAGACTATCATAAATTGAGAGTAAGGAATGAAGATATTCCTAAGACTGCTTTCAGAACGAGATATGGACACTATAAAATTCAAGTAATTTGGTTTAATTAACACGCCTACCATATTCATGGATCTCATGAATCAGGTGTGTAAACCATACTTAGACAAATTCATAATAGTGTTCATCAATGATATTCTTATCTACTCTTATAACAAAGAAGAACACGTAGAACATCTGAGAATAATTTTGAAATTACTCAGAAGGGAGGAATTATATGCTGAATTCTCCAAATATAATTTCTGGATCGGTATCGTGTGATTTAATGTCTCATTATCCTTCTCATAGTTTTATCTTCTACCTAATACCATTTTGATATCATGTTTTATGCTTAAATAGGATGATTTATAATCACTTATTGAAATGAATTAGGACGCTAAATCTTCATTTGAATAAGGAAATTATAAACTCCGCACTATGAATTATAAATTCACAAATTACAAGGATTGGGGACCCCTCTATTTGTAAATGACAATGATAAATGAGTGGGCTTAGTAATGAGCATTATCGTACAAAACAAAGTTTCTTCTTATCAATCCGTTTTACAAACAATTTCCTTATTAATCATTATTACCTTCATACGGTTAAAGTATTAGTCATCATCTGTTCATACATTCTAAAATTTATAATCCAACATATTTGCAACTCTGCTTACATTCAATAATCATTCTTGACATCACTTCGCATTCAGACTAAATCTCGGGACCAAAATAATTCAAGAAACTACTGGACAAGATCATGCAATTTCGTCAAACCTAGGCAAGCTGCATCGACAAAGTTTACCTAATAGTAGGCGAAAGCCTTTAGAACTTCAGTTGGAAATCGTGTTATGTTGAATAGCATCACCAAGATCGACAAAGATATCTTTCGATTCAAGAAAACGAGGAAAACTTATTCCCTGATACATTGGACCATTCCAAAATTCTTGAACGAATTGACCCCATTGCCTACAAACTAGAGCTTTTCCTAAAAAGCTTAGTAGTATCCACATTTCTAATCTCAAGAAATGCTTATCCGATGAATCTTTCATCATTCCAATAAAAGAACTTTAACTCGACGACAAACTCAACTTTGTAATAACATAAATTACAACATTATCAATCATATTCCATCATTTTTTCACAATATTAACAATAATGTACAAAAAATAAATCTAGAAAACCCTAATTATGCCCTAATTTGAACTTTTGACCCGTTTACTCATTTTTTACCCATTTTAACCCAAACCACCTATCAAATTTTGATTAAATCCTACTATAGAGTCCTTTAGATCAGTACCATCATTCTTAATCAAATGTACACGAATTACAAGCAAGAAAACCCTAATGAGCCCTATTGTACCGAAACTCATAACCTTTGCATTTTGACCCATTTTGAAAGTTTTTCTTGCAATCAAGCACCTTGATGACCATGCTACTTCATCCCTAAGCAGCTTCCAATCACCCCTCCTAAATATTTACTCCATTTCATGGTACAAAAATGAACCACATCACCCTTTGTCTGTTTTCTTAGCCATGGCATAACCAAAGCAAGCCAACACCCTTAAGCTAGTTTCTAGCTTATACAACTCATTATCTAGCCTCTCCTCATCACCATCTAGCCCTTACACATGTCCTATATCAGATCATAAGCATTCTTTGCCACCACGTTCATTACAACATAACAAAAAGCATAAAATCTCCCCTTTTTTTTCATTATTTGAACTCACCCCCACTATCCTCCTCAATAACCCTAACATAAAGCAATACTTTGCTCTAATAGATCCTAATAGTCTTAAGAAGCTTAATTCAGAAAGGAATTCAAAAGAAACCAAAAGAAACGAAGCCCGGAGTCGTTAATCTAGGCGTAACGACAGCCAAAAGTCTATTCTTGACCCAATTTCTAAGCTATAAGCTCAAGCCCCAGGTTGTCTAAGAAAGCTTTATATACTTGTATTCAGACCTTTATAATGTTCATAGAAAATGCTAAAATCATAAAATAAATCTTTGAACTTCAAAAAACTTTGTTGGTGTATACTTTTTTGATCAACACCGTACACCCGAAACCCTAATTTCATTTTTTGCTTAATCTAAAAGCAAAGCTTGTATAAACTATTGTAATAGATCTATCCCAATAATCTTAAATAACATTAAAATAAGTGTTTTGATAAGTCATGAACGAATTTGAACTTAAAACCCGCGCGTTTTGCATTTTAAAACCCCAATATGACCCGTTTTCTTCCTAGCTTAACGAATCGTTAATTTAAACTTGCGTTGTGTTAAATCTTCATATTTTAGTTTATTATAACTTATAAATGTCTATTGAAATGTTAAAATAAGCTTGCATGGCAATTTGGACATGTTTTGTAATTATAATCCATGCAAGGGGTATATATCGTAATTTTCAGAAACTTATAACTAAAAGGACTAAAAGTGTCATTTTATCAAAGTTATAACTACAAGGGTCTATTATGTCACTTTTTAAAGTACAAGGTTTACTTGGTATATCTTTTAAACTTGAGGGACCAAAGTCGTAAAAGTGCAAACTCCAAGGGTATATTCTGCCACTTTTCAAACTCAAGGGTCTAAAATGTAACATTTTGAAAAAGTATAAAAATACATTCAAAACATTACAAGACATAACTTTAATTAACGCTTGACGTGCTTAACATTTCCAGATATTGAATAAAATGCTTAAAACTACTTATATTATAACTATTATATCATTCATCATCGATGTGCTTTCAAAAATCATGTCCCAGATTCATATCATACCACAATACTAGGGAGCTTCATATTAAGGAGTTTCATCTTGGTATTACGTTCTGACTGAGTTGTTGGGTTTACGATTTAAAGTGCCCTAGCTCCTCAAACGTTTACTGAATGACTTCTGAATTATGATGGCCCGAACGGTGTTATGATAATTTTAATATTAAAACCGACATCAATGTAAATCTTACATATTCAATTAAACTAAGACTTGACATATATTACCCCAGGTTGCCCGTGACGAAGTCGTTACTATTCATTTCATATACATTGCTATCAATTTCCCTATAACTGTTTAGGTGAGTTCATAGCCTCACATTTCAATATTTCAACTATTTTATAAACCCGCGAGGGGGATACATGCTATAAACACGAATGCAATTATTTTTGTATGCTTTTTCAATTTAATATTGCCTAAGTAACTGCTTTGCCTTTAAGTCCCCATAATCATGAACCGTTAATTACTCTCCGTAGTAAGCGTGAATGGTGTGAATAGATCAATTTGGGCTGGACTCCCCGTTGGTGTACCCAATTACGAGTAACCAATTGCACATCATTAGAAATCACGTGAGTATTTTGGCAAAGGTACCCGCAGGGGCTATAACGTATCACCATACCCTAAGGCTTCGGATTCATGAGCTAATGGCAATAATAAATATGTTTTCAATAACGGGTGTATATCAACGTAGCCCAATATCGCATTTGCATTCAAATTATATTACTTAAACCTATGGATTTCACTCAACCTTTGTGTTGACTTTTTAGCATGTTTTATCTTAGGTAACTAATGGCACGGAGTGGCGAGGACATGAAGATGAAAAAAAAACCGTTATCATTCAAACTTTATTGTATAGATTTTGGGAACCTCTCGTTTGTAAAAACTCTGAAGAAATAATGAATGATAACTTATTTTCAAAAACGACTCTTTTTGATTCGTTTTCTATGATTATGACTGTTGTACCTTGAAGTAATACCCCAGATTAGCTTCCGCTGCTATCTGTAAAAATGGGGGTGTTACAGAAAATGCGCCAAGATTTCAAGGATTTCACTCCCAGCAACACATTGTCTCATTACATTGTCCGAGCACAGCTTGAATGCATACGGTTCATCCCAAAAATAATTCTTAACTTGAGAGAAAAATCTTCTTTTTTCAAGTGTCCAATTTAGAGGCACAATCTTTTCAACAATATAGTTAACATAATCAACATACCATGGTTCATCATTATTGAGTTCGGCTTTCAATATCATAAGATGCTCGTCGGTAAATTCATCAGTTATTTCCTCCTCCGTAAAGGTTCCCAAATCTGGGTTCTCAATTCTTGACAAATGATCTGCAGCTAAATTCTCTGCCCTTTTTATCCTTAGTCTCAATGGCAAATCCTTAGATAAGTAGAACCCACCTAATAAGCCTCAATTTTGTGTCCTCTTTGCTGAACAAATACTTCAAGGCAGAATGATCAGTGTAGACTATAGTTTTTTATAAGATAAGATATTGATGAAACTTATCAAAAGAGAAAACAACTGCAAGAAGTTCTTTTTTGGTGGTGGTGTAATGCTCTTGGGCATTATTCAAAGTTTTGCTAGCATAATAAATTGGCTTGAATTTTCCATCAATTCGTTGTCCTAAAATAGCTCCAACAGCGAAGTCACTAGCGTCACACATTAATTCAAAGGGCACGTTCCAATCGGGAGATATTATGATAGGCGCGGTGGTCAGTTTTTTTCAAAATGTTAAATGCCTTTTTGCAATCATTAGAAAAATCAAACTTTGCGTCTTTCATCAGAAGCTGGGTCATTGGTTTAGTTATCAATGAGAAGTCTTTAATGAACCTTCGGTAAAATCCAGCATGCCCCCGAAAACTTCTAACTTCTTTTACGTTAGTTGGGTATGGTAATTTAGCTATCACATCGATTTTGGCTCTATCAACTTCAATTCCAGCTCCAGAAATTTTATGTCCTAAAACTATCCCTTCTTTTACCATAAAATGGCATTTTTCCCAACTTAGCACAAGGTTGGTTTCTTCACATCTAGTAAGCATTCTATCTAAATTAGCTAGACAACAATCAAAAGAGTCACCAAATACCGAGAAGTCATCCATGAAAACCTCCATAAAGTCTTCCACCATGTCGTGGAAGATTGCCGTCATGCATCTTAAAGCCCGGTCCGGTTCGGTCTTCGGTCCGGTCCGGTCCTACAAGGCATAATGTTCGGGTTTCTTGGTAAGACCGACTGGACCGAAGACCAAATTGGTCCAAAACGCCGGACCGAGGACCGGACCGAAATACGTTCGGTCCGGTCCGGTTCGTTCCGGTCTGGTCGAACGGTCCGTATGCTAAGCCCTACTCTAAGACGCGGAGTTTAAGTGTTAAATAAGCTAGACATTTGCGTTAGAGCTTAATTAGATTTTATAAAGCTAAATGGTAAATCTCTATTCAACTCTCCTCGAGGATACGACCCCGGACTAATAGTTACTACTTTTCCTAAAGTAATTCTATCTCTAAACGGTAATTTATTACCGACCGCTTTACACGTGTCAGTCAACTATTACGGGTTAAAGGATATAGGTTATTGGTTACGTTTTGGGGTTAAATTAATGTGACCAATGATAACCTAATGCACATGACCCATGACCCATGTGAATTAGCCATTGTCACCGGTAATGCATGGGTCCATGACACTATAAGCCACTACAACCTAATGCACATGACCCATGACCCATGTTAATTACCCATTGTCGATCACCAGTCATGTATTGGTTAATAACATGACACTATAAGCCACTACAACACTGTTAAATCCAAGATCTGGACTCAACTAGGGTAATATAACAATGATTGATAAGCACAGCGGAATATAAAGAACAAGAACACAATCATGTTACTAATAAGGTTTTCTTTATTAAGCACAATAAAGAACTAACTACTACTGCTACTACACTACACACGCTCTATGCGTTTCTTAGACTCTCATTGGAGAAGTCTGCTATGAATGGATAAATGTAACCTAGACGCCTCCCCTCTTTATATAATAGAGGGAGGTTACAAACCCTAGCTTACTAACAAAGCTATCTATCTATTACATATTAGGTCCTTCATTGTTTCTTCTTTCTTCATTTCGTCTAATAGGTTTTGTAATCTTCAAATCTGTAATCCCAACAAACACAATGCACATGACCAAAAACATGGGACCGAGGACCGGACTGAATTGTTCAATTCATGTCCAGGTCAGTCCAGTTCGGTCCGGTCTTCGCTTCAACCTGGTCCAACAAAGCATAATGGTTGATTTTGCTCAAGACCGAACCAGGCCAAATACCGAAATATAAGAGAAAGGATGAACTGATGACCAAAATGAAATATATTTAGTCCGATCAAATCCGCGGTCTATTATGCTCATCCTTATATACGAGACTAGTAATATTTGTGACAAAACTTTATCGTTAATCAATTTATAAAATTAATTTGTGGTCAAACATTACTCGGTATGTTTTTAACTTTTTATAATTGATTATACAAGTTTTATATCCAAAATTTATTCTTCCCCCCGTAAAATATTTTCATCATCCCGCCTTAATTTTTCCCCAAAATCAAAATAACAATTTTAGCTCCCTCCATCTTTTTGTTCCTTCCAACCCTTCACTTATTCTGTCAGGCTTATCCTTTTTCCCCAAAATCAAAATCATATCTCCATCACCAACTACAAAACCATCACATGGTATTCATAGGTCAATTTATTATTTTTTGATTTTCAAATTTAGGGTTTATGTAAATCCGAATCTATATCTGGCATCAAAATATCAAATCCACCGGCACCCACACACCCATCTCATAAGTCACCAAAATCATATCAAGGCATCTTCCCATCAGTTCTAATAGTCAACCACCTTCATTTTCTCGCTTTTTCGGTGAACCATCGCGCCGTCGTCTTTAGTCCGGCCAAACCAATATTGAAGTCTCATCATATGTTTTTTCGTTAAAAATTAATTGGATTTTTTGGCAATTAGTTATGGAAAATTAGAGTTTAGGATGCCGTCACTAATGGTTTACAGGTGTGTGTTTTCCCAATCATTCTATTATAATCTCTTTTGCTCTTTAACAAATGAAATGAATTTCATTTTAGTAATTGTGCATGAATATAGAGTCTAACCTAGAGTTTGGAGATAAGTGATACTATTAGCTTCCTATGGTTCTTACTTTATCTATTAGACCTACATGAGTATTTTGCGTTAAGTATCTTCTGCCAGCTATATATGTTTTTTTCAAATATTTGTACTTCTAAAGGCATGTTAGTTGTTCAAAAATGAAGAACATTTACTTAAAGATACATTTTCTCATCAAACATATCCAGTTATTGTAGATCTTAGTAATACTTTATTACCATCTTTTTTCAATATGAATGTCCACAAGGTCACTTTAATTTTTCTCTTTTGTTTGTTATTATAAGTCAATGATCAAGCTGAGCCGGCTGGTCAGATGCTTCATGTTGTGTAAGGTTTCATTGACAAGAAGTATCATCCTGCTGCTTCATCCTCTCAAATGATGAGAAACATAAAATCTGGAAGACGGTTGAGAAGCTAATTACAGATACCCAAGTAGAGGCAAGTTTTATTCTGTTCTTACTTTTTGTATCACTCAACTAATGATATTTTTATAAATAAACAATACTGAAGTTTCTTATTTTGTCAGCTGTGCTACAGGTGAGGGTGCATACAGCCGCTGTTTTAGCTGGCCTAATGAAGGGTAAAGATGGAGAATTGTCAAAAGACTTCTGTGAACGAGCTTACAGCGCGGCGACAAAGCTTCAAAAGAGAAGAAAACACAAGTTGGTCTCATCTATTTATATGATTGTCTGTTTTGGTACTCACCTTATTTTTAATCTGTTTTGACAATTTAAAACTGTTTTAATGGGTCATTTCGGTAATTATATTGTTTGTCGACCTGCAGAAACGCAACGGTGGTCCTTCAATTGCTTCTATGCATGGTCGTATTCTTGCACTGGCTGCTTGCGTGTTGTTAGTTCCTTATGATATGCCAAGGTACATTCTTATTGCAAAAAGTTACCTATTTTTTTACTTCAAATCAGATAAGGTTAATCTAAATGTTTATTATTCTCATTTTTGTTTTTGTTGGTTGCCTGAGCACGCTACCTTATTGGCCCATTTTGTTGGTGAACCATCAACTGTCAACTCCATTGTTACAAAATCTTTTGCAGAGTTCTGTCGAACCCATGCTGATACTTGGAGCGTTGAGAAAGATTTATTTATAGAAGAACAGCTTGAGGTAATTTTACAGTTATTGAAAATAGGGTTAATAATGGTAAAACCATTAGACTTCATTAGTAAAATAAAAATTAACTCCTGATTGAAAATTTTACAGGTATTGGCGGATACATCGTCTTCATCATCGTATTTTGCTTATTATCTCATATATAGACATTGGAACAGGTGATCAAATGGTGGGATAGGTTGACAGATGGTTTGAATTTGACGATAAATAAATGAATATTGATAGAAGGACGTAACAATCTCTGAAAGTAACCTCTAATTTACCTGTTCTAAGTTGATCCTTTATTGACACGCAACACAAACTCCTCAGAACCTCTAAAACATAGATCATGTTGGACCTATGATCCAACTATATCTGCAATTTAATCATTCGTATTTATTATATGTTACAGAAGGGCAGTCAATCAGTACCGATTGATGGACATGAAGTTGGGCCTGTGAACAATGAAGATACACTAATGAAAGTAGCAGCCAGTTGGCCTCTATCTATTGCCATTCATGCTCGAGAGTTAAATGGGTCAATGTATCTTTTGCTAAAAAAAGACATAAAACAAATGGGATAGAATGGGTCTTTCATACACAGTAACTGCGTATGTTGTCTGTCATGGGATCCCTTGGTCCTGAATCGGTTAGTATTTCTAAAGCCTTACCAAATATATAATTTCAAAAAATAAATATACACCAGATGTGTATCTGCTAGGGGTATTAAAATAGACACGTGACTTTTAAATGTGGGTCTACACCAAGAAGGGAAGTCTCAATAACAAGTATTTCTTAGTCCTAACAAATAAACCCCGCTGTAATGCGCGGGAAAATTCTAACTCGTTTCTCCTAAAAAGAAGATTAATTTATTCATTGGTGTATTCTCTACTGTCAACAATTTTAAACTCAGAATGGCTGTTAGTAGAACATAATTGCAAATATGCTGCCTTGAAATCAGGACAAGTAGTAGCCCGCTTTTTTGTTGGTTTGGTGAGTACTTAGATTTTATTAATCGCAAAAATTGGGGTATATGACTTGCATTTGACAAAATTAAATATGAATATTGTAGCATAATAATCGAGTGGTGAATGAAGAACTCTGGACTGAGGCAAAGACTTATGGCGATATACAGCTAATGCCTTTTGTTGACTATTCTAGTCTTATTTCATGGAAAACCATTGCTATTTGTATCTTTAGGACAAAAGTTATATCTGTAAAATATCTCATGAAGACAGATGATGATGCATTTGTTCGTGTAGATGAAGTTTTGGCCTCTTTAAATCGAGTTAACGAGTTTATGGTTGTTTACGGTTAATCATCCAGATTCCATCCTCTATTAAATCACAGACAACAAAAGCAAGCTAGGAAGAAGAGTCAAAAGTCTTTAAATTATTGTTCATGAAAACTATGTTAATTGAGAATTTTATTATGTACGACATTACAATTTTATATTTAGTTCAGTTATACACATTTCAATTTTATTGTATTTGTTTATCCCACTTGAATAGATCTTGCTTAGCTTGTAAAAGGCTTAGTTGTATTGAATAAATCCAAGACAACTATGATAGAAACTTTGTTTTGAATTATCAAAGGACTATGCGGAATTAGTCTATGTTATTAAGAAGAATAAGCAATAAAATAGTAACAAACAAGATGTATAATACCAAACTTTCAGCCTCTTTTCTAGTCCTTCAGAATTGGATATTTTAAATGCTTCAAACTGTTGTTTGAAAACAGCCTTCTGCATTTTCTTTGAATTTGCATTACCACCAAACCTAGTTCTGATGGCTTCCCAGATTTCTTTTGCATCATCCATTCCATGAAATCTTCTCATATGTTCTTTAGGAATGGCCATCAGCAAAATATTCTTAGCTTTCCTCTCCTTCTCAACAGCTTGAATCTCTGCAGCAGTAACTGGTGAAAGTACTCGAACAACACCATCCTTTCCAATTGAAATTCTCTTCTTGGAGTTACCATTCTGAATTACCTTCCATACTTCATTGTCAATGTACTCAAGGTAATGCTCCATCTCCATTGCCCATATGTCATACTCCTCCTTCTTCAGAATTGGGAGTTTGATGTTTGAGATAGCAGTAGTTTGGGGAATCATTGGTTGTGGTTGTTTAG
Organism: Tanacetum coccineum; assembly: GCA_026074375.1. Taxonomy (NCBI): domain Eukaryota; kingdom Viridiplantae; phylum Streptophyta; class Magnoliopsida; order Asterales; family Asteraceae; genus Tanacetum; species Tanacetum coccineum. The sequence continues at coordinate 34,709 of BQNB010046776.1, forward strand.
GTGCAGCACCAGTGTCTGATGCATTTTCATGGTTTGATTCTTCATCATCACTGAGATGTTGTGAGAAATCATCATTGGCAGGGTTAGACATTTTGTAAGAGTTCGTTGAAGAGTGTTGTTTGTGGTTCTTGTGATTCTTCTTTCTCAGAGTCCCTCTAAAGGCTCTGATACCACTTGTAGGTCCTTGGTTTAGGATCTGACTAGCCTTCGTAAGACAATAGATAACTTGGATAAATCCAAATCAACTATATGAGAGACACTGACTATGAATTATCAAGTGTTAATGCGGAATCTTAACACAAGAGTAAAGAAGAAACGACAATACTAATTTACTATAAAGCTCTATGCTTCTATTAATATTTCTCAAAACGTACATTCAACATTGTGCCTTAGGGTTCCTCTTATACACCAAGGAAAACCCTAATGGGCTTTACAAACGTGTGAAAGGATAATACATATCCTTTCCTAAGATATCTCCTAAGATATCTCTAAGATAACTATTACTATTCTGTTTCATAAACAGACTTAACTATAAACAGAATTAACTATGACCAGTACTAACTCTAGTACTGCTATACTCTACCAGTACTAACTTAGTACTGCCAGACTTAACTTAGTACTGCCAGTATTAACTCAATACTAACAGAACTAACTATAACTACCAGACTTAACTGTTATACTACCAGTATTAAGTCTGTTACAATCTATTTTCCCAACAAATTCCTAATTCTATCAGTATTTTAGTTATCTAAGGTAAACCTAAAACTAATGCAAAAGGGGGTTTTCAGCCTGAGAGACTGGCACGGTTTTGTGTATCTAACCTAAGGTTTTGATGAAAAGTAAAGCAATAAACACACACAAGAAGATAAGCAAACGATAAAGGAACAGTCAAGAACTAATGTAATGAAAACATATCAACCATGAATAACCTGATAAAACACTAGTTTGTTTATTAGTGCAATGATTGACTTATCTCGAAGGGCATATCATTCTTAGACTTAGGCAGGACTTCATCCTAAGACCTAGACACGCTAATTCTGTCACAATTAGACGCATCCGCATAAAGTAAGCATTTGTTGATTATAATCTATCTTAGGAGATTAATAATGGTGCTCTTACTAAACCCTAGCTCATTGAGACTTTACTCACTTACTGCTTAATGGCTCTTTATATACTAGTAGTCCACTGTCCGAGTCCTTACCAATTGATTAGAACGTACTCGTTGGTACCAAGGTCACCTTATGGCTCAACTAAGCTCACAATCAAAGGGCAAAGATAGGTCAATATTTGTGATCCTATGATTCTAGATATATAAATTACAATATGGAGAGCTATCTCGGACTCTTAGCCTACGCCCAAACAACACCGAAGTTGCAGCGCATTAAATATGTAGGACTAGACCCAGTTGAATGATAGGTCGCATTACTTAAGCATGTAAACGAATATAAATTGATAAACATAAACAACAATCAACGATAAATTAAGCAATCAAGATAAATAAACCAAACATTAGATCTTCATAAACATGGCTGATACCTAAAGGTATCAGCCGATAGTCATTGTAAAAATACACACGGTTTGATATATGAATGATTAAAATAAAGAAACCTTAATCGAACGCGTATTCGGGCGTGAAGATTACAAGAGTTTTCCTATGATCTTGAGGCTCTTTTCTGACCTTCTAGGCTCCTTTATTCGTCTCTTGGTCGACTTGGTGGTTTAGGGATTCATTTGCATACCTAAAACTGAGTTTTAGGTCGTCTATTTATAGAGTCTGGAAACTCGTCGATACGCCGTATCGAGCAATATGGGATACGGCGTATTGGGGATTTCTTGGAGTAAGGAATACGTTGATATCATCCAGAATATTTTATTACTATATTATGAATATGGCGTATAGGTGTCTCCTGGATATGGCGTATTGGTCTTTATGTCTTCGTGGTTTCTTGTGAAGTGTAGGCACGAATACGCCGTATCTTCTTGATGGATACATCGTATTGAGGTAAAACCAGTTGATTCTTCTTCGTTGACCAAAGTATTGATTCGTCAAAGTCTTGGATACGTCGTATAGGTCTAGAATAATATGGCGTATTTTCTGTCAGATCAGTAGACTTTCTCTCTTCGTTTTATGTCTACCAAAATGCACAGCCTTTTAGCATAAACATCACCAATACCTTCCATAATTAACAGCATATTTTCAAATAAAACGATTACGTAACCATTCTTTGCAATAATCATCTAAACAAAATGGTTAATTTCATTAATAAATGATGCTATAAAATAGACGTTATTTGATGTCATCAAATATCCCCCCACTTGAATTCTACTTGTCCTCAAGTAGCCTTTAGAAGTTTACAAAAATGTATCCCTAAGGATATTTTCCGTTAAAGCATTTATTTGATCTATTACAAGTACACAACCAAACACCTCATGAAATAGGAAGATGAAAACACTCAAATCACTCAACTAATCTATGTGGTAACATGTAACTAATTCGCTCAATTGCTCGGTCGTGACGAGTATTCTATCATAAGCTTGGCAAGGATACACATCTCCACCGCTAAAGCTAAGGAGTAACAAGTTTATAAAGGTAAATATGGGTTTATATGAGAAGGCTTAGGGTTGATTACTCTAACTAATCTTTATCGATACCAATATTCTAGGAGGGCGACAAAGACCACACATACACACCCGTAACGACGGGATAGACACATGTGACTGCTCACTCCCACCTCGAATAAGCTAAAGAGTAGGAATAGTAGAGTAATATAGGGTATGGATCTTCTAACTTTCACAACCAAAATAATAACCAACAAGGCAACTGGAGACAATGCATAAATGCCGGTAACGACGGAAATAGACATGCAACGCTCGAATCACATCCCCATTCGCGTAAACCATGGTTAATGCTTTTGGAAAACATTAGATTGCTGTTATAATAAAACATTGACGAAACAAAGATAATCTAAAACAAATACAAGTTGCTAGACAATTTTTCTGACCGTTACCATGATAAAGACACAACTATTTACAATATCTTGATCATAGATCAAAAACAACAACCTAAGTTGGCGTTCCCGTAACGGTCAACTTCCCAAACATCCCAAACTTTACATACTTTACAAGGCAAGTTGGCGATAAACTTCCACTTTATTATAACAATACGTCTAACATCGTCGATTTGTATCAATGAATACACACAATCCTTCAGTGTAATTCCACTACCAGTTGCGAAATGATTATCTTCAAACTTTTCCTTCTCTTTTTTTGCGAATTTTTCTAATGTTTTTAATTTTCCAAAAAAACATGCTTTGTGTGACTAAATATTAGAAAAGGTCACACAAACATAAAATTATTGTGGCCATTAGATGATCAATAGTCACACAAAATACACATTTCTTCACTTTAAACAACATATGGTCACACTTATTAACACTTTTGGTCACTTTATCCAGTACATATGGTCACGTAACTTAATATGTGTGTTTAAAGTTTAGTTTGTGTTAGCTTGCCAAAAGCTAATGTGTATAGTCACATTTACTTCTAGCATGATCATGTGACTATATGCCTTTACAATAGCCACAACATATCACAAATGTGTGACTAAATTATGTTTATGGCCACATTTAAGGTGATTATATGTGACCAATATATTCATAACAGTCACATCGTGAAGTATTCATGTGGCTATTATTTAGAGCAAAATGTGAAATCAGTTATCATTAAATTTCATATTAGTCACATTGAGTGTTTGTGTGTCTAAATTCATAATGTCATATATGGTCACATGAAGTGTTTGTTTATGTGTCTAAATCATAGACTCAAGTTTTGTCACATATTATTTTGTGAGGTGTGTTTTTTTAGTAAAGGGTTTTTTAATTTAGGGTTTATGATTTTTTAGACCATGGGGGGAAATTGGGATTTTTAACCAGGTTATGGGATTCAAAAGGTTTTTGATGTTTAATGGTTTTTGGCATTTAAAGAGTGTTTATAGGCTTATAAGGGGTGTTTGGTTTAACTCAGAATAAAAACAAGAAAATAAAAAAGGATGTTACACCCCAGCGAGAATCGAACCCGCGACCTCCCTTTCAGAAGTCAAGCGGGTTACCATCTTGCCAGAGTAACCTATTCTTTAATGTTATGCATTTCCTTTTTAATATAGAAGTTTAACCTTCATTGTTTTTTGCTAGTAGCTAAAAGAGTGTTTATAGAAACTGCTTATTAAACCGTGGCTTTTTCTCCCTCTACTTATTTTCAACTTGTTTCACTTTTAAAATTTCGAATTTAGCAAAACTAAATAAGTTGTAGCTTATTTGGTTTAAAGCTTTTTCGATGCAGCTTATTTTTAAGCTAAAGTTTTCATTATTAAATATAGTTTTAGTTTATAAAAAGTTTACAATTTTAATTAATAACAATAGTAGTTTTTAGATTAGCTTATTATTAAGCTAGCTTATTGTTTATTATCTAATGCTTAATATTTGCTCAGTTTTGTGTTTGTCTCACTTCACTTTCTCTAAGGTAAGGGTGAGCATCGGTCCAAAACCAGACCGGACCGAGACCGAATTGGTCTAAAACGCCAAACTGAGGACCGGACCAAAATGGTACGGTTCGGGTCAGCCCGGTCCGGTTCGGTCTTCGGTCCGGTCCTACAAGGTATAATGTTCGGGTTTCTTGGTAAAACCGACTGGACCGAACCGGACCAACCGGACCGAAGACCAAATTGGTCCAAAACGCCAGACCGAGGACCGGACCGAAATACGTTCGGTCCGGTCCGGTCGGTCCGGTTTTCCGGTCTGGTCCGGTCGAACGGTTCGTATGCTCAGCCCTACTCTAAGGCGTAGAGTTTAAGGGCTAAATAAGCTAGACATGTGCGTTAGAGCTTAAATAGATTTTATAAAGCTAAATGGTAAATCTCTATTCAACTCTCCTCGAGGATATGACCCCAGACTAATAGTTATTACTTTTCCTAAAGTAATTCTATCTCTAAACGGTAATTTATTACCTACCGCTTTACACGTGTCAGTCAACTATTACGGGTTAAAGGATATAGGTTATTGGTTACGTTTAGGGGTTAAATTAATGTGACCAATGATAACCTAATGCACATGACCCATGTGAATTAGCCATTGCCACCAGTAACGCATGGGTCCATGACACTATAAGCCACTACAACCCAATGCACATGACCTATGATCCATGTTAATTACCCATTGTCGATCACCGGTCATGTATTGGTCAATAACATGACACTATAAGCAACTACAACACAATGCACATGACCCAAAACATGGGACCGAGGACCGGACCGAATTGTTCCATTCATGTCTGGGTCAGTCCCGTTCGATCCGGTCTTCGCTCCAACCCGGTCCAACAAAGCATAATGGTTGATTTTGCTCAAGACCGAACCAGGCCAAATGCCGAAATATAAGAGAAAGGATAAACTGTTGACCGGAACGAAATATATTTAGTCTGATCAAATTCGCGGTCTATTATGCTCATCTTTATATACGAGACTAGTAATATTTGTGACAAAACTTTATCGTTAATCAATTTATAAAATTAATTTATGGTCAAACATTACTCAGTATGTTTTTAACTTTTTATAATTGATTATCAAGGTTTTATATCCAAAATTTATTCTTCCCCCTGTAAAATATTTTCATCATCCCGCCTTAATTTTTCCCCAAAATCAAAATAACAATTTTAGCTCCCTCCATCTTTTTGTTCCTTCCAACCCTTCACTTATTCTGTCAGGCTTATCCTTTTTCCCCAAAATCAAAATCATATCTCCATCACCAACTACAAAACCATCACATGGTATTCATAGGTCAATTTATTATTTTTTGATTTTCAAATTTAGGGTTTATGTAAATCCGAATCTATATCTGGCATCAAAATATCAAATCCACTGGCACCCACACACCCATCTCATAAGTCACCAAAATCATATCTAGCATCTTCCATCAAGTTCTATAGTCAGCCACCTCATTTTCTCCTTTTTTCGGTGAACCATGCGCCGTCGTCTTTAGTCCGGCCACCAATAGTAAGTCTCATCATATGTTTTTTGGTTACAAATTAATTGGATTTTTTGGCAATTAGTTATGGAAAATTAGAGTTTAGGATGCCGTCACTAATGGTTTACATGTGTGTGTTTTCCCAATCATTCTATTATAATCTCTTTTGCTCTTTAACAAATGAAATGAATTTCATTTTAGTAACTGTGCGTGAATATAGAGTCTAACCTACAGTTAGGAGATAAGTGATACTATTAGCTTCCTATGGTTCTTACTTTATCTATTAGACCTACATGAGTATTTTGCGTTAAGTATCTTCTGCCAGCTATATATGTTTTTTTTCAAGTATTTGTACTTCTAAAGGCATGTTAGTTGTTCAAAAATGAAGAACATTTACTTAAAGATGCATTTTCTCATCAAACATATCCAATTATTGTAGATCTTAGTAATACTTATTACCATCTTTTTTCAATATGAATGTCCACAAGGTCACTTTAATTTTTCTCTTTTGTTTGTTATTATAAGTCAATGATCAAGCTGAGCCGGCTGGTCAGATGCTTCATGTTGCGTAAGGTTTCATTGACAAGAAGTATCATCCTACTGCTTCATCCTCTCAAACGATGAGAAACAAAAAATCTGGAAGACGGTTGAGAAGCTAATTACAGATACCCAAGTAGAGATAAGTTTTATTCTGTTCTTACTTTTTGTATCACTCAACTAATGATATTATTATAAATAAACAATACTGAAGTTTGTATTTTTGTCAGTTGTGCTACAGGTGAGGGTACATGCAGCCGCTGTTTTAGCTGGCCTAATGAAGGGTAAAGATGGAGAATTGTCAAAAGACTTCTGTGAACGAGCTTACAGCGCGGCGACAAAGCTTCAAAAGAGAAGAAAACACAAGTTGGTCTCATCTATTTATATGATTGTCTGTTTTGGTACTCACCTTATTTTTAATCTGTTTTGACAATTTAAAACTGTTTTAATGGGTCATTTCGGTAATTATATTGTTTGTCGACCTGCAGAAATGCAACTGTGGATCCTTCATTGCTTCAATGCATGGTCCGAATGCTGCACTGGCCTTGCGTGTTGTTAGTTTTCCCTTATGATTATGCCAAGGTACAGTTCTTAATGCAAAAGTTACCTATTTTTTACTGTTCAAATCAGATAAGTTTTAATCTAAATGTTTATAATCTCATTTTTGTTTTAGTTGGTTGCCTGAGCACACCACCTTATTGGCCTATTTTTTTGGTGAACCATCAACTGTCAACTCTATTGTTACAAAATCTTTTGCAGAATTCTGTCGAACCCATGCTGATACTTGGAGCGTTCAGAAAGATTTATTCACAGAAGAACAGCTTGAGGTAATTTTACAGTTATTGAAAATAGGGTTAATAATGGTAAAACCATTAGACTTCATTATAAAATAAAAATTAACTTCCTATTGAAAATTTTACAGGTATTGGCGAACACATCGTCTTCATCATCGTATTTTGCTTATTATCTCATATATAGACATTGGAACAGGTGATCAAATGGTTGGGCAGGTTGACAAATGGTTTGAATTTGACCATAAACAAATGAATATTGATAGAAGGACGTATCAATCTCTGAAGGTAACCTCTAATTTACTTGTTCTAAGTTGATCCTTTATTGACACGCAACCCAAACTCCTCAGAACCTCTAAAACATAGATCATGTTGGACCTATGATCCAACTATATCTGCAATTTAATCATTCGTATTTATTGTATGTTACAGAAGGGCGGTTAATCAATATCGATTGATGGACATGAAGTTGGGCCTGTGAACAATGAAGATACACTAATGAAAGTAGCAGCCAGTTGGCCTCTATCTATTGCCATTCATGCTCGAGAGTTAAATGGGTCAATGTATCTTTTGCTATAAAAAAGACATAAAACAAATGGGTTAGAATGGGTCTTTCATACACAGTAACTGCGTATGTTGTCTGTCATGGGATCCCTTGGTCCTGAATCGGTTAGTATTTCTAAAGCCTTACCAAATATATAATTTCAAAAAATTTAATATACACCAGATGTGTATCTGCTAGGGGTATTAAAATGGGCAGGTGACTTTTAAATGTGGGTCTACACCAAGAAGGGAAGTCTCAATAACAAGTATTTCTTAGTCCCAACAAATAAACCCCGCCGCAACGCGCGGGAAAATTCCAACTCGTTTCTCCTAAAAAGAAGATTAATTATTCATTGGTGTATTCTCTACTGCCAACAATTTCAAACTCATAATGGATTTTAGTAGAACATAATTGCAAATATGCTGCCTTGAAATCAGGACAAGTAGTAGCCCGCTTTTTTGTTGGTTTGGTGAGTACTTAGATTTTATTAATCGCAAAAATTGGTGTATAAGACTTGCATTTGACAAAATTAAATATGAATATTATAGCATAATAATCGAGTGGTGAATGAAGAACTCTGGACTGAGGCAAAGACTTATGGCGATATACAGCTAATGCCTTTTGTTGACTATTCTAGTCTTATTTCATGGAAAACCATTGCTATTTGTATCTTTAGGACAAAAGTTATATCTGTAAAATATCTCATGAAGACAGATGATGATGCATTTGTTCGTGTAGATGAAGTTTTGGCCTCTTTAAATTGAGTTAACGTGATTCATGGGTTGCTTTACGGTCTAATCAATCCAGATTTCCAACCTCATCAAAATCCAGACCGCAAAAGCAAGCTAGGAAGAAGAGTCAAAAGTCTTTAAATTATTGTTCATGAAAACTATGTTACTTGAGAATTTTATTATGT